>CM035813.1:51965116-52241739 GCA_020458035.1 Magallana ariakensis
CTATTTTGCCCTCTCTCTCTCTCTCTCTCTCTCTCTCTCTCTCTCTCTCTCTCTCTCTCTCTCTCTCAGAGCTAGCAAATTTAAGGTAACACCATTATAAATATTCGTAAAAGATGTAATTTCTTTAGGATTGAGCTATGTTCAATCTTCCTTGGTAATGACGTTCATTTTAATCGCAGTAATTTGTATATATAGTAGCCGTCAGTTTGAATTATGCGTCATCTAATAAACTCGTGTGATATTCAATATAACCATGTGTATAAACATCCGACGCAGCATAGTTCATGTCATTTTTCTGAACTGATCTGATTTTGATAATTTAAAATGTAAGTAAATTTAATTATATATGAAACAAGATCTCGTTCAAATTAATATTGATTTATACAGATTCAAAATATCTCCATACTTTGCGTAACATACTTCAACTATATCTGTAAACATTGAAAAAGATACAAACGACAACTCTGCACAGGAACTATTGACACATTGGCGCGAAATATCTGAACATGACGCAAAACCTCTTTGCATTGTCTGCCGCGTAGTAAAAATTAGTTCAAAGGTGATGCTATTCATTTTCTGAAAATAGCAATACTCGTAGTTTTACGCAATGTCTCTTTAATAATACTGTTAAAAAAGAATATAATATTATTTTTGATATGATGATTAATATTTGGTAATACTGAATTTACATACGCTATTGTTTTCATACGCGAGTTACATGTATTTACATCAAAAACGAAGGCAAAGGAAGCAAAATCAAGCTCTGAGAAGAGAAAGGTATATTTCTATACTGTAAGATTGTTGTGCTTTCTTTTAAAGTCTATACACATGTAATATATGAAATAGTCGTTAGCTCACCCTAATCAAACTTTTCTGATTGTCCGTTGTTTTCGGCCGTTCGTCCATCTGTCAGTCCGTCTGTCTTTCTGTCCGTCTGTAAATTTTTCACGTTTGACTTCTTCTCTAAAAGCACTCAGCCAAATTTAACCAAACTTGATGCAAAGCATCCTTATGGAAAGAGAATTCTATATTATAGAAATAAAAGGGTTAATCCCTTTTTAAAGAAGATAATTGCGAAACCGTAGGAAAAGGGGTGTATGACTTTAAAAATCTTTTTCTCAAGAACAACTGCTCCAGAAATGCCAATGTTTACACAAAGCTTGAATATATAGTGTGACCCCTTGGCCAAAAACCGGGGCCCCAGGCGGGGATCAAAGTTTAACATCGAAAATATATAGGAGAAGGGTTTTAACATCTTCTTATAAAGAACCACTGCACCAGAAATATTAACAAAAAAGTTTAATTTTTTTTCTTGAGAACTAAAATGCTACAATTTGTTAGATTACAATGCCCGCATCCTGGGATAATGTATACTCATTTTTGTTTAAATTCGTGACATCCGGATAATACTGGGGCCCAAAGAGGGTTTCAAAGTTTAATATAGAAGTATATAGGGAAACTATTTAAAAATATTCTGCTCGAGAACTACAATGCTTCAATTTGTGTCATTACTAAGTACGTAAGCATTCTCAAATTGCGTAGATTCTAAATTTTAAAAGCAGTGACTCTTGATGTAATACTGGGGCCCCAGTATGGGATCAGAGTTTAACAAAGACATTTAGAGGAAAATGTTTAAAAATCTTCTTCTTAAAAACCACAATGTTTTAATGTGAGAGATTACTATGCAAGCTTCCTTAAATGATGTATATTCTAGGTTAATAAAGCATACAAATATAAAGGGAAAATGCTTATAAATCTCTTTCTCGAGAACTACAACTACAGTTTGTGAGAATACTTTCCAGGCATCATTATAAATATTCCTAATTGTTAAAGCCAACCATAGAACTCGGACTAATGCTGGTGTCACAGAAAAGGGTTCAACGTTTAAAAAAGAAATCGTATAAGCTACGCAATAGAATATTACAAGGAACTGTTGTTCGGCTGAACGATGTGGCGCATGGGCCTTTTGTTAATATAGGTTCTTTCAGTCGAACGTTTTTTTAACCTCTGTAAACTGTAGAGCCATGTGAAGAAAACGAGGTGAAAACACATAATTTTTCATCTACGTTACTTGATGCACAAGAACATATAGTCACTGCAGGGTTTTAAGATAATGAATTGATTTAAGAATAAGCAGAACTGATTTTTTAAGACATAAGTTTTTGGCATAAGTTTTTGGCACTTTCCAAGATAAATTGAATTCAATCATCATTGTCCCTATCAATAGTCTATCTATTGCAAAAGTTAGTATAGAGGAACAGTGATGCTGGTTTTAACAGCATACTATCAAGAGCTGAATGGCTACAGGGGATGATTATTTCAAATTTTGATTGTGGAATTTTTGTGGAAACAAAACTGTGCACCCAGTTATCATTACTAAGTTATTAACATTTCTGAATGAAATTTAAAATTGTCGGATAAAAAATATCTATAGAGTATGAAGATATAAAAGATATGTTCATTAGCAAAATTCAGTACAAAACTTCTATTAACAATCAATGTGTACAAAAATAAATTTGCCCAAAGATATGTATCGTCTGCTTGTTTCAGTTAAAGGAAGGAAAGGAAAAAAGTTATTGGACAATTGTTGATAAGATTTTGAAGAGGCACTGTTGACGGTAAAGTCTTTTTCTTTTTGGTCAAGTTTCCCGAATATAATCCATTGCTTACCTGACCTAATATATAAGTTTTCAATGCCGAAGGAATTGCCGTTTGATTCCACGCGATCTGTTAAAGTTGCTTCTTGATGAAAAGGCCGACCTTCAGAAAAAAAGAAATTAATACTAATATTTTGCTTAACATGAAAAGTGCATTGAAAGATAAAAAGGGAAATGTTGATAACAAAACTTATCACTTTAATTTAATAATGTAAACGTATTGAGATTTTCTTTTCCTTTACTGCATGAACTCCATTAGTGAATTTGACAAATCCGTTACACAAAGTATTGGCAATTATGTTGCTACTTAAAGCCTTTTTAGTTTTATTGAACATGTCTAAGGGAAAATAAAATTATAAATGTATGTATCACTTAGAATATGGAAATAGAGAACAGAGAATAGAAACATGAAATCCCATTAGGTGTAAGATGCAGCTTAATGCAGCAGAGATGAGTCGGAAGAAGAGGTAATAAGAATGATATATACGTTTTGAAAACAAATATAATAAAAAAAATCATTTATTCAGATGGTGCAACAATTCCACTGATAGAAATGAAACACCATTATGTGTACAGTGAAACAAACTATGTTCCCCGATGCCTTGAATTATGTTTCGCCATCGATTCCAATCTAAATTACTTAAACTGAGGGACATGTTTAATAATTTATTGATCACTACATTTGAAAAAAAATTGATATCGATTCAGTAATACGCATGACATTGTTCCTAATTGGAAATAAAATGTACAATTCATTTGATTGCGAATAAATATGAAGGAATGAATTATATTGAAAATCATTTTACATATAGTAATGAATGTTTGATATATACTTTAAATATTTATAGGTAGTACATGGACATGTATTTTTTTCATACGGATATAACGAATTGCGGATATAACAAAGTAAATCCATTGGTCCCTAGGAGTTCGCTATAACCGAGTTTTACTGTACGTGTATTTTTTAATGTTATTTTAAGCTATGATATATTGTAGAACAACAGATGAAGTTTTTGCCTTAGTTCCGTTTTAAATATTCGTTTGCTGTTAGGTATAACTGACCAATTTTCTTTGTTTCCAGTACTCTTTGATTATATAAATGTATTGTGATAGAATTTTGTTTTTATACGAGGAACGTATATCGGAATACATTATCTGATTTTTTTAATATGGTGCAATGTGCAAATACATAATTGATCTAAACATAGTTTCTAATGCGGAAGTATCATATCCTGTATGCAATAGCGTAAAAAAAGATCTGGCTTTAGTCGGATGACATATATATGCACTAAAACCCAATGTTTTATAATATTAGCATTAATATCAAATATATTCATTTGTAACGTTGAAGTTTCAATCTGTTGGGACCTTTGACCACTGTAACGCATTATTTGAACCAATGAAACATGTTTTTTTTGCAAGGTTGCTTTTAGATTACCGGCCCTTTGAATTCATAATCATCGAACATTTTGTATCGTGAAGAAGTTCCTTGAAGTTCTCAGTTGTGTTAATAAACTGAATTTAAATAAAAAGTGTTTTTAAAATCTATTTTCGGGATAGGGGTTCAGAATTTATTAATTATGTAGTAATTGTGCATGTGGATACATTGTTACTACTGGTACAGGGCATATTCAATACTTTGCGTAATGATATTTACGTATGGTTTACAAAATAAATTCCTCTATGCTTTCCAATTTATTTTTTGAAGATCACTGTTTCTAAAAGAACACCGTCCTTTTTTTCATTTTAATTTTTTTGTATACATGGTCAAATTTAATAGTTATTATTATTGTCAAATGATAATATCCTTTATATAACGTATTATTATAGTTTATGTATGTATTTTTATCTACATGTAAAACTTTATACGTTTGCTGATTCATTTTGTTTATCTGACATGATTAATCGCCAAGTGTAAGTGTTACGTAATTGCAAATGCTATATCTGGTCCCATCTGCTAAATTTAACTGTCGTGCGTTATGCAAAAATTTTAAACAATCAGAAAAGCTTTGAAGGTCTTGTACTTGTATTGTCCATTGGTCAATGTTCTATTTTTAAATTCATTTTGAGAATTTAATAGTATTCGACAAATTAGCTTGGCTTCTCGGGTCACGTGATTTCTCTATACTTCATATATCCCACCCTTCTTTGATGATTGGTATATCAGGGCCATACTTGTTTGTTGTTACATGTATGTAGGTCAGATTCTATATTATATGTTGTCAAATATATTGAAAAATGTATCAGCGGTGTTTTGTAGTCTCGGCTGACCCCCATAAAATTTACAGTTTTTTACATCTTCGTCATTTGTTTTAATAAATTGCCTTTGTCTCCTTCAGTTATGTTGTGTCTTTTTGTGTCAAAGGAACATAAATCCTAATATATACATGTACGTATCGTTCGTATTTATGTATTAAGTCAAGGGTGATAATATATATACATGTCATATACATGCAATCTTTAATCTTAATACAATTTATGAGATCTTTTGAATAAATTTGATTTTCAACCTGACTTTAATGAGGTGTCCATACCTCTCAAAGCGCAAAAATCAATAAAGTTTAGTTAATCGTTATGACACGAATTTATTTAAGGTGCAAACAATTTGCATGTTATTTATTTAATGGTACTTGTAAAATGCTTACCTGTTTCTAAGTCTTGTCTTTGAAATCGTAACTGACCTGTTGTTTTTACCTTCTTTTTTTCTGCCAAATTAATATATATATATATATATATATATATATATATATATATATATATATATATATATATATATATATATATATATATATATCAATTGAAAAGAATTTGAATTGTAGAACAACCACTTGAGGTTGTTGTATGTTCATTCAACCTTTGTCTATAGATGTTCAGATCTATAATATACATGAGCATACCGCCAGCTTTTAATCTTTTTATCTGTTTCATTATCCTTAATCGATTCCCGGGGGTTATTTGGATATCAGTCAATACATCCTTCACTTCTTCATCAGTCGCATCCATCAACAACTCGATATTAATGTCAGCATCTTGGAATGAGGAGATCAAATGTTCTAATCCCAAGCTTTCTAAAATTGTTTCAATTGTCTCTGTTTCCTGACTGAATGCCATCCTAAAACAATATTTTTAAATTTACATTTGTAACATATGCATTTTCACAAATACAATGATTGTATGAGAAACATAAATTGCATTAAATTGTATCAGTGAATATCACTTTTAAAGACAAGTCCTCTTGATAAATGTTATTTTTCCTGAACTAAAAAAAACTATATACTTTTTAAACAAAACGACGTTCACTTTCTTTTGTTGCTGTTTCGGTTACAGTTTTAATCATTAATCCTCTTGATTTACTTTGGTACGATGGTTACGCTATCGTCTCTGAAAACAAACGGTCAGATAAAACAAAACCTGATGAAAGACGTATAATTATGTTTAAATAGCCATGTTCTCTGTAATTTACATTAAAGGAAGGAACTTTTCATGTAAAAAATGCATTGCCTTATATTTTTAATGTGATTAGGAAAACAACGAATAAAGTATTCAATATACAATACAGTATTCAATATACAAATGATTTTTAATCAAAGTTAATCAAATATGTCATTGGTTTATTTCCAAAAGTTAGTAGCCACTGTTTTATATCCTTTAAAGAATTACATGTCTGTGGCAACGCATTTAAAAAAAATACGCACTTTGCATTTTTTTCTTTAAAGTGCTTTAAATTAGAAACCAAATCAACGCACTTTGATTTTTTAAAAGTGTGTTAAAATTGGGACCAAATTAACGCAGTTTGAATTTTTTTTCAAAGTGCGTTATAAAAGTACATCAAACATTTTCATTATTGTGACACTAAACGCACTTTCAAAAAATATGTTTAAATCACAAATCTAAAACTGAATTTTTAATTTGTTGATAGTATGATGACTTGTTAACAGTAGTGAAGCTCATTCACCGTCTTTGAGAACGAGTGTGTGGGTCAACCAATGTGCAGGTCAATTGCTAGTACATCATTTAATTGATTGCAGGAAGAATGTTTCTCTCCTTTCAAACCATATGATATTCAGCAACTTGAAGTAAACATAAAATAACAGAAAAAAGAAATACGCTTTGTTGTAAATTAAGTACAGTGATATTAAAAAGAAAACAAGCTGGCCAAACAATAATTTGTTTAACTAGAGCAGAGCTCGTTGCAAAGCAACGAGTAGGTCTTCCGTTGTTGCTGCGAGTTGAAAATATATATGATTTGGTGTCAAACGATTATAATAACTAAACTTTCAGTTCTGCTTTCGTTATGAAAACGTGTTGTGATTAAAAGCTTGTATGAAAACATGTTTTTAAAAAGACCGGAAGATGTTTTGAAAATGTTTGAGGAAAACTATTTGTCGAACACAGTTTGTGTAATCGTTTCAGAAATTTAATGTATCAGAAGTTTAATGGCGAGTTTAATTTTTAAAGGGTAGCAATCTTTGTTATATACATGTACTCATGATTCATGTCAGGAATTGTATTTTTTTTAATGAACCCGCATATAAAACACGTAACCGTTTCTTTATGAAAACTTCTGTATTTTAATCTTTCTAAATTTTTGAAGACCATGTGCAAGTTTGAATTGTTGCGTGCTGTCAAAATTTAGTAATTAGTCAAAATTGATGGCATCTATGAACATTTCCATACAGAAGTGTGTGTCGTCTGAAATTATCTAATGATACGTGTAGACTTGGACATTCAAAATAATAACCAGTTATCGAAGACCAGCGGGAGAATTCATGCAAAAGTGAGCGTCTAAATTTTACACCAGATGGTGCTATTTCATCGAGACACCTCTATGTAACTTGAAATTAAATAACCTTGTTTACAAAAATGAATATCACTTCGCTCAATGATGCAATAATACGCAAAATCCATATTTTTATGTCAGGTTTTTCTCTATCAGATCAAAAGTAATTCTCTCGGAGAAAGTTAACTTATGTTTTTTGAAAAAAGGGAGAAACTTTTAAAAAAATAGGCGAGAGATCATGATGTTACCTTTTTTATTTTCATTTAAATTTAAATAAATGTGACAAAGGGGCATATTCGATCGGATTTTTGGGGTAACATGTACATAAAGTAAATTCGACGCACGTTCCATGTTTTTGTTTGTTTTGTGCTTTCTTCTGTTGTATCATAAATATATATCAAGAAATTAAAGCTCCGTAAAAATCTAAAATGTGCAGATTTAGTGGGGATGAGGTGTTTGTTACATGAATTCATGTTTGTATAATTGGGTTAAGCATTGTTTAGGATTACAGTACCGATCAGACCCAACCTAACAGAAAGTAAACCCCAACTAAACCCTGGGTTTTACTTTCTGGGTTTACTCTGGGTTTACTCCGGGTTTACTAGAGTGGACCCAGAGTAAACCCAAAGTAAACCCAGAGTGGACACAGAGTAAACCCAGTCAGAAGTATACCTCTGAAAACAGACGCTAACTGTGTATTCCGAATATACAATGGGCAGGAATTACAGGCAGTAAGATGGTAATATAAAAGACGGGTCTGTTTCACACTTCAGTGCGTACAGTTGACCTCAAAAGCAATTTCCAAGTAAATCCAAAGTAAACCCCGAACAAACGGAAAGTAAACCCCGAGTAGACCCAAATTTTCAAAAAGTAAACCCAGGGGTTTATTTGGTGTTAGGTTGGGTCTGATCGGTACTGTATGTACTTTAGATGACCTCAGATCGCCAGTTCCCACACGATGGATC
The DNA here is from genome assembly GCA_020458035.1 of Magallana ariakensis. Lineage (NCBI taxonomy): Eukaryota > Metazoa > Mollusca > Bivalvia > Ostreida > Ostreidae > Magallana > Magallana ariakensis. Next base: position 51,973,519 of record CM035813.1, read on the forward strand.
TCCTTGGTCAATGTTCGAAGGATGAGTTACGTAATAGTGTACACAAAAGTCCGGGGTATATAGGTCGATTGCAACAGAATATATACATGATAGTCTTAAATTATATTTTAATTATAAACATGTGTAATAAATTTTAATAATATCTAAATGCATTAACAAAGATCGTGCTAATGCCTGTCGTCGCACATTCTAGTAGCATCGCAGGTACGTATTAATGTTAACTAAGTGAAAATACAGAAATATAAAGATCATTAAGGATATTTTTAATAAAACAAAGAAGAAAAATTAAAATACAGTGCTTAATCATTGACGTCTGACGGCGAAACACATAACATTCGCGTACTTCTACCTAAAGGTAGACTAAGCGTGCCAAGCTTCTGTACAAAATAACCACAAATCGTTCAAGGCGTGATAACGCTTCACGGACAAGTGCGAGGAATGAGATACGTAAATACATTACACAAAGCTTACGTTCTAAAATGTATGCTTACATGTATCATCATATGCTCAATCGTTTTGGGTTTTTTTCTTGTGCAAAATAAAGAAAAGAAAACAAAACAATTGTCAACTTTATTTAATGAATTGCTTCTAATTTGTTCTTATTTTTTATAAGAACATGACATATCCAAGAACGAGTTGTGATAAAAGCATAGGATTCTTAAAACGTATTTTGATAAATTTGTAGATTCCGATGTAAACAAGAAAAGTATTGATTCCGACTTTAAAACACTGCTATGTACAGGGAGTCTATTCATATTTTGCAAAATGAAAACGGGTATATATGTTTACATGTGAAGCTTTTAACTCTCATATTACGCAATATCCAAACAATACTAAATTACATTTAGATTGATACGATAATGAAGTACAACTTTTCTAGCGACAGCATTATCGAAATATTAACCGTTTTTTAGTTATAAAGCAAAGACTTTCCTGGCGTGTAGATCCCTTATTGAGGGGGCCAGTCCCTTATGTATGGTTTCAAATGAAAGCCCTTAAAATTATGCACAACTTTTGTTCTATATGTATTTAAGACATATTTCAAACTAAAAAGTTACGAAGCTTAAACATGAGAAAAAATTAGCAATTTTTAAAACATAGATTTCGATTTAATAATTCGAGTGGTATAATTGGGAAAAACTAAAATACAAAAATAAAAGGACAACGTTCAAAGTGTTTATATAAAAGAGTTTTAACTTTAAATTATTTGCTATTATTTGCTATTTGTCTGGAAACGAATGCTCCTAAAATTTTAGAAAAAGGGAAATAACTCAAAACTGGAAGAATCGTTTTCAAATCTTTTTATGCTAAAGAAACTAAAGTCAATTTACAATACACCCTGCAAGTTTGAATAAAATCGGATGACAAACAAAAAAGTTATTGAGGTTTAAAAAAACGTATAGAAGAATAACAATAACTAGATGCTGTCATTAGACAGTAATACCCGCACCAAGTGTTTGCCCCTAAATAACACTGTTTTGTACCAGTTTTAGTAAAAACGAAGGATACATGCAATTTCCGGTAATTTAAAAAAATTACAATTTCATAAATTGAGATTCCATCCCATAATACACATAGCAGCCCTTTATGTACAATTTGGGGTTGAATTTTTTGCATGTGAATTTTAAGTTAATCAAAAATCTTAGCATTTCATGTCATAGAAAGTATGGTCTATATAATTATTACAAACACAATTAAATTATGCCCCTCCCCTCGACGGTTGCTGGCTTTAGAATTGCTTCTGTGTGCCAACATCATCGTGTGCACGGATTTAGAGAAGGGGTGGGAGTGAGGGGTCTAGACCCTCCTCCCCCCTTGAAAATTCATTTATATTACGGTAATATAGTAAATTTACCAAAAATACACCTCGGACCCCAATCCCCCTCCCCCTGCAAACACAATTACATGTATTACTCTGAACCCCCCCCCCCCCCCCCACACACACACACACACGCACACACTCCTCAGGGAAAAATAAACATCAGAATATTTTGATAACAATGAAAGCCTGCCTGTACATGTACATGTAGTTGCAACAAAGAAGATTTTAAACAGTGCAATATAAATGACATAATTTTATTGCACAATGATTTTCAATGGAAAACTTGGAGGACAGAAGATAATTACTGATTTAAGGTGGTATAAGACACATGTTGATCTTTATGTGGATAAAAGTGCCTTATAATGGTGATGTTTTAGAATTTTAAAATTTTACAGTACATGTATTTGGCAAAAAAAAAAAATAAAAAAATAAGATTTCAAAATTTTTGAAACTTAAGTAAAAAATAGAAAAGCCCCAGCAGGATTTGAATTCTCTACTTACAGACACATAGTTAATGCTCTAACCCATTGCGCATCACTGTTAGGTAACATTATTTTGGGGGAAAATATTATATTTATACTTTATTGTTTATTTCAATAGGGAGTATATCACAATATGCAGGTGCCCTGTACCACCTTAAGACTGAAATGTGTGCTTTACATAGTTATATACCTAATAAAATAGTGCAGCGGGTTTTGAAGAATAAATTATAAAAATACATGCATGTTACAAATAACCGATCGTTGTCTGAAGTTAACGCACTTAACACAGGTCTGCAGGTCGCATTAGCGGGTACTAGTTTTACCCAGCTCTTCGGTTAGATGGGTTTCACGTGGTGTACATACCGTTATGTGTTTTCCATATGCAGAAAAGGATTAATTAACATGCATAAACGTTTCTTTTGTGATGATCAGCAAAAGGGATTCATATTGTGATCTTATTGGATAATCATTATGATGTTGACCAATATAGGTAAGCAAAAACATGTAGTAGTCAAGACAATATTATAAGCCACCGGTATAGGTATAAGTTTTACTTTCATTTTCTAAATAAGTGATATCCCTTTGCCAGCATACTGTATCATCATCTCTTTATATTTAAATAAGCTTATCATCATTACCTATCCTATTGCATTTGTACAGTTTCTGTCATTTTAATTGCAAAAGTTATTTTTTTCATTTGTCAGACTTAGATTTTGTATTAAATTTGTGTATCACATGTGTGAGTGTAGAGACTTAAATTATCATGTTTATATGAAATATGATAGGAAGGAAGGGGTCTTTTTTTTCTTAATGTATTATGATGCATCAAATATAATATAGGCCATGACCATATGGGATTGTTCTGACCCCATGGAACAGGAAAACACCAAATATTTTGAAAACTGTTGAGATCCCCACCACTAAACCATATATATATTCTCAATTGTTTCTAATGTCATTATAATGCATCAAATGGTATAAAGTACATGACCCCAAGGCGTTGTCTTTAAACCCCCCCCCCCCACCCTTGAAATAGGATATAATGATATTTTGATAACTTTTGAGATTCCCATCCCTAAACCTCATTTATTCTTGCTCTTTGTGTCATAAATTGCGCATCAAATAGTATATATAGGTTATACCCCCTTGGAGACACCCTGACTTTCTAGAACTGGAAATAATAAAGTATTTTATCTTATTCATATGTAGTACGTGTTTTACCCATGTAATTCCTAGGCTCCTAGCCTAATTAATAATGAACCTGCTTTGTTTAGGAGACTTTACAATTGCCCCGAATACATATATTATTATAACATTTTGTTTATCTTTAAAATTAAAAACCAATTTCCAACATTTTAATGAGCATCTAGAGAAAAATACCAATCAAAAAATGATTTATAATTCGCTACTGTCCACATGTAAGAATGTAAGATGACTCTGAATCTTAAGAACCTGAGGTTTGATTTGGGGGGGGGGGGGGGGGTTTGGATGTGGAGGGTAAACTTTTCATAGTAATCATTTATTGTTACCAATTTTAACTTTGATATTAGTTATGGATCCCCAGGTAGAAAATAAGAAATATCAATAGATCATTTGACAATTATGCAAGGTGTAATGTGATTTTTAAAAAAACATTTTTTAACAGTTTATAAAATCTTATAAGACCCCAAATTATATTTTGAATTTAATAGATCATTCGACAATTAAATCAAATAAATGCAAGGTTTTTATCTGATCACCCGTTGTCCGTACGTCCGTCTCTCGGTCTAGCTGTACGTCTGTAAACTTTTCACATTTTTGACTTCTTCTCAAAAACCACTGGGCCAATTTCATCTAAACTTGGTACAAAGCATTCATAAAGGAAGGGGATTCTTAATTGTTAAAATAAAGGCTAAACCATTTTTAAAAGGGAGATAATTGGGAAACAGTGAGTATAGGTGTGTGTCTTTAAAAATCTTCTTCTCACCACTGCTCCAGAAATGCCAATATTTACACAAAAGCTTGTATATATAGTGAAGTTTATAAATTATAAAAATCATGACCCCCGGACCAAAACTGGGACCCCAGGCGGGGTTTAAAATTTAACATAGAAATGCGTAGGAAAAATGTTTAAAAATCTTCTCAAGAACCAATGCACCAGAAATGCCAATATTTAAAAAAAGCTTGTATATAGTGAAGAATCTAAATTGTAAAAATCATGACCCCCGGACCAAAACTGGGGCCCCAGGCAGGGCTCAAAGTTTAAGATATATAGAAAAATGTTTAAAAATCTTCTTAAGAACTACAATGCAACGGGATGGGATATTACTATGAATACATCATTGGGTATTGTAGATTCTAAATTGTTAAGATCGTTACCACCGATTTTATACTGGGGCACCAAGAGAGGTTCAAAGTTTAACATAGAAATGTATAGGAAACTTGTTTAAAAATCTTCTTTTCGAGAACTAAAATGTTACAGTTTGTGAGATTACTATGCAAGCATCCTCAAATAGTGAAAATTCTAGATTGTAAGGCCGTGGCCCGGACCAACACTGGGGTCCTAGAAGGGGTTCAAAGTTTAACATAGAAGTATATTGGGAAAATGTTTAAAAATCTTCTTCTCAAGAACTACTCAACTAGTGTAGATTCTAAAGAGAGAGATTCAAAGTTTAAAATAGAAATAGCATATGCTATGAGATAGAATTTACAACGAACTGTTGTTCAGGTGAGCGATGTGGCCCATTGGCCTCTTGTTTTATTTTTTTTAAAAAGTCATTTTATTTACAGTGTAAGGAGGGATACATGAGCAGATCCAGAGAGTTTTTCTGGGGAAGGGGGGGTGGACAGTTATTCGAGTTTGCAGGGAGGGTGGTGGTTTAAATTTTAAAGAAAGAACAAAGTACGGTTGTTACCTATATCGGCCTAGTAATTTGCAAAAAATAAACGCCGACATCATCAGCTCTATAGTGCTCTTTTATTTTCTACACCATTGGGTCTATCAAAATACGGTATTAAAATGGCGCCAAAACGTCACACATATACTACGTAGATTCTAAAACCTTACCATGTACCAATATTTTCTCTAAATATCGCCGTTTTTCGGAATTTGTTCACAGTTTTTACTACGGTCGCAACGAACGCGATTCATGAAACTTATAAATGTTTTTCATAAAACTATAATGTTTTGATTTATAACAATCCCATCAATCGCGTTTGCTGCGGCCATTATTAAAAATCAAGTTTTAATTATTCCGGAATACATCATAACGCGTATGTTGTTCTTATTTTGAGAGCTTTATCGTCCTTTTAGTTTTAAAAATTTATAAATATACAAATAATTTGTAAAATTTTAATTTATCAACATACATTCCATTACAACAAGATCCTCGATCGTTGCTCTTGAAAATTTAATTTCTTTTAGGGGTTTTTCAATAACACAATTAAAATTGTCAGAATTTTCTAAAGAATGATCTGAGCTAAGCAAGATGCTCTGTTTCTGTTTCATAATATTCTAAGCAACATACTTAGTAATACTTAGTAAATCATACCGTAATCCACTTAAATTGCATACCTTTTTTACTTTGATGTAAACTCAGTAAGAGTTTTATTGGCATAATACTATATAACTGTAATGAAATTGAAAAGTGTTATGAACTTTATAACAGAGGAAAATTGGATTAAATTTTATCATCATAAAACTTAAAGTCCAAAACTAAATTAGTGTCATCAAAGTGCTATCTCACGTTTGATTATCTAATAGCATACAATAAAAAACATTTAATCATTCATCATTATTACCTGAATCGACCATTAGAAAGAATTCACTTTGCCCAGTAACTCCAGTGATTACAACAGGGATTTGAGTTAGAATTATTTCCCCTTTTGTTTACAAAAAGGACAAGAGAGGTAACTCTAAAATGTACTCTGTAATGCGCATTTTTATTATTTATCTACTTTGATATATATGCATGTATACTTTCTGATGAATAAGCGTAATTGTAATAATGAAGATTTTGACTGATTAAGACACTTAAAAAATTACAAAACAAGTGACCCGATTTTGTAGAACTTACAAACTAAGAGCAAATTTTATAACTTAAGACTGCCTAATTGCAGTCTTAAAAGAGGGCGTTGCAGTTCCTATGCTTATTTTCCATAAAGGAGTTGCAGATAAAATTAAAATAACAAAATTACAGAATTTGATTAAAATCTTTGATTGTACGCAGCGTTGTATAAAAGCAATGTAAAATTTTATCTGTAAAGTTTGTACTAACTTATATAAGACCATGAAATAGATTTGAAAATGGTTACACAGACAAATGTGGCAGATTTCACGCCTTATAAAATGGGAATCCTCATTGCTGTGAAAACCGCATCGTTGGATTAAAATTAATTTAATCTTTAACGTTTAGAGTAAAATGATTTCTTGAAAACTGCCATTTCCGATTTTTGTTGCAAGGCAATCTGATTCAAATAAGATCTCTGATCCGCTCCGACAAATTCTATGCCGCTACACAAAGCGACATCGAATTTGTCGGAGCGGATCAAAAATCTTATTTAATCAGATTGGTTTCAGGGAGGCATATTTCTTAAAAATCTAGTTTTTGAAAAAATCATTCACATCTTTGTAATCTACAGACCATGAAACGTACTACTACACCACACGCTCGCTAAACGGTTTACACGAAACGCTGAACGGTTTACACGAAACGCTACACGCTTTTCCTATTCTGCCTGGTGCAGACAGATAGATAACCATGCACAACACGTTTAACAAAAGTCACACGGTTTCATATCTTATTGTGTGGTACACGTTGCCGTCGTGCAAAAGATTGGTAAAAACTACGACAAATAGAAATAACAATTTACAAAATTGGAAAATGTAGAACCATTACTTTATACCATAGAAAAATATGTAAATTATCTTAAAGACCATAATGGCGTGCCATACTTTTAAGAATGGTTTATCTGTATAATAAATTTCCATCTGTAATTATACTTGTATTATACTTCAAAAATATGATTCAATACTGGCAAATTAAAGCAAAAACTACTATAAAAAAGACTTACATAGTGGTTTGAGGCACGCATCTAACAGTATGGAAGAAGATTGACAAAGTGTGACCGCACTGGTCATCAAGGCTGACAGGAAGTGAGTGCTTGACCAGAACTAAATAGTTAACTTGTACCAAAGATGTTTATATTAAACTTAGAGTAGTTGGCTTGTACAAAAAATACTTCTCATGAATTTTATAATTGAACTATAGACAACACATTTCCCGTAACGCTAAACGGTTTGCACGATACGATGAACAGTTTACACGAAAAAACACACAACTTTAAAGGTTCAACAATCCGGTCCTCTCGGATTTTTTCTCTGATGGTAAGAGTTGTTCTAAAATGGCACGATATAATAGATAAACTGATATTTCACAAATATATCTTGTTTTCAGAATCAATAATTTATATTGACGTTTAGTGAAAAATAATTAATTCACAGAATGAAAAAAAAAATTACAGAACATACACGTACATCTATTCATCGTTCAAAATAAATATTAATCACTCTTTATAATGTCGTAGGAAAAATGAAATTGTTCTATTTAAAAATACAAAAAATGTAAATGGGTTATTAATTTTAAAACATTAAAATTGAAATCCGTATCATTACAAACGTAAATAGATTTTTCTTTATTCGGCGTTTTTATTTTTCAACATTAGGAATGGTTTGGAATGGTTTAAGAGATTAAAAACGTAATATTTAATAAAAAAATTATTCAATTACATTGATAATTGACAATTGTTTAGAAGTAAATTAGTCACCGAATTAAAAAGAAGGCTATGCAATCAAACAATGAGTTTTTTTCTTGTATCGTATCAACCGCATATTAAAATACATGTACGTTCCACACATAAAACCAGAGAGAAAATAAGACGATTAGCATAAACAAAAATAAAGTTTGTATCCCTATTCAGGATTTCTTTTTTTCTAAAATAAATTCAATAACTATATCGGAAAGAACAAAATCAATGAATTAAATTTCAGACTCAATATACGTGTACGCATAACGTCGTCGCTTTTACCACAAACTGTTTAAAATTAGTACCATATATATATATATATATATATATATATATATATATATATATATATATATATATATATATATATATATAATGTGAACATTATATTTCCCCCCTCTATTCTTTAAATTTTTTCATTGAGTTCATGAACGTTATATCATTAAAATGATGTCCTTTATCAAATACTGATTCCGACTGCTTTTAAGTCATAAATTTTTTTATTGGCTGTTGACAAAAAAGAAGAGACGCGTCACCACCCAATGAAAAAAATACACAGAGTTTGATTGACAGGTTTAGTCAGCTGCAGGTACATGTACGTGTTACCCGATGTCCGAGTGTTAATTGTACACTGTCGAAAAGTTTCAGTTATCGATGTAAAAAAACAAACCAAATACTAATTGTACAATACAATTTATCATCGTCATATACAATACCTATATTCATCAATAATCGGTGATGAAGCAAAAGGTTAATGAAAATACAAAAAAAAGTATGTACGGATTGATTTAATCCACATTTTTATCCAGATTAGGCGTTTATTTAGATACTATAGAAACATGGGATAATCATAATTACAACTCAGACAGTTTTGAAGAGCAAGAGTCAGATTGATTCATGTAGCTCCAAAGAATGATATTTCAAACAAGCTGGACAGTAGAAATCATTTTGATATAATTATGTTAACATCAAAATACATAATATATGGTCATCTTCCTAAATGTTTTTGTTGGTTGCCGTGTTTGATAGAAATGCGCGTATTATGTGTGTATTTGCCTACATATGGAACATGCCCTCTATGTAAATATAGTCGCCTATACGTAATGTGTCTATATTTAGATATGACACTGTACATGTATGTACATAAACGTATATACCTAATAATTAAATATTATGAAGTAAAAGATAAACAGGTATTGTAATACATAATTAAATTGTCAGAGAAAAGGGAGAAGAACAATGTTTCCTATAATACATGTACCGGTAGATGTTTTCCATCTGCTTTTTTGATCGAACCGGGTTTTTTTGGTCGGAATTCGAATTTACCATGAAGACCCTATATAAGGCCATTCCAAGTTTTTTCTATGTATAGCGTCCGCGGACGGATTGGATTTGAGATGTAAAAAAAAAAAAAAAACCACAATCATTTTTCATAAAATTAGATCGCTTTTTAATATGTCGGGCTTTGGATCGTATTTTTAAATTGAATCGAAGATCAAATATTCATGATAACAACATTCAAAATGGAAACCATAGTGGTTATTTGTTATTTTTGTATTTTTGTTACAAAATGAAGAAATGGCTTAAAAATATATTATAAATTTTATTTTGTTGAACCTTTAAAGTTGTGTGTTTTTTCTAATTCAAGGTTTGTGTTTTTTTTCCTGATAGAAAGATAGGTTTTTGAGTTTTGGGTGGACGCTAAACAAAGAAAAAACTTGCAATGGCCTGATTCTTATATCAAATCAAAAGATGATTATCAATGTATCAAGTAATTGAAATGTTAAGAATAGAACACATAGAAAAAACACAATAGCGGCGAAAAAAATGATTAATCAATCTACAATTCTTCACGCAGTACAGAAATTATTACATTAAAATCTGATAACGTCAAGTTGACGTCATGACGTCGTGAGCGTTGTTTCCGTCATCAGACTTAGTAATTTTAGAGAGTTGTTTAAGGAGAATCGTTTGAGATATTTAAAAAATATAAACTGATTTAAAACAGGGAAATCTTAAATATTATTCACTAATATCTTCATTTGATTTCGGAACTAGGCCGATTTTGGTGCAAAATGAACCTTGTTCTTTTAAAATAATTTTTCTTCAACTGATGTAAGTTGGCGTTATCAAATGTTTCTGACAAATTAGACAATCTCTCGATAATATAATTTCCTTTTTATTCATTTTTAACACGTAAGTGGTAAATGATAAATCAAAGGTACCAGCATTTCACATTTTAATTGAACGAATCTGCAATTTTAATAACAATTAAATTACCTTCCTATCCTACAGCTCTTAAAACATTAAGATCACCAACAGTTACTCATGTTTGCAATCTAACTTGCTTCTTTTTTGATATAGTTAACATGACAAATGAAAGATAGAAATAGCATATGTGTTACATAATGATTAAATAAATTAAAGTGAAAGATCAGCATTTACGAGAAAATATATATATATTTTTTAAAATATCAATTATTTGTTTTTGATAAAACAGAGTCTGAATGAGTCGTTCAGTTGTTCATGATACAAAGCTCCGGCATTAAATTTCACTCTATTGATTTTTTCACCTTGACTATCATAATAGTGTATTGTAATCAAAGTACTAAAAGTACTAAATATGAGGCTCTTTTTAAGCATCATTTCGCATACTTTATGAAAAAAGATTAACAAACAAGTTTCCTCTGGCATATCACCACATAATTTTAACTATCATCTAATCTAAATAATTACATTCAATAATGAAGCAAACATCTATACCTTAGTCACATGAAAATGTGACTTTTGGAATGAAATGTTCTTTTGAGAATTAACAATTTTTTTTATCTGCTGATTCGCTTTAAGCATATATAAACAGTTCCTATTACGTTTCTACAAAAAAGGCAAATAACGGCAAATATGCATTATTTACGCAAAATAATTAATTATGCTACAATATTGTTAAAAAGATTTAAAGGTACGAGAAGTTATCAATGATGTCAAACGTTTGATTGATATAAAAACAAGTTTTGATATTTAATACGAGTCATCAGAAAACTTAGAATTCTGTGACTTAAATATAAAAACAACAATCAGGGTTAGGGGTTGCAATAATTACTAGTGTGATTTAGTGTGGGTTTTTTTTTTTTTTTTTTTTTTTTTTTTTGAATTATTATGCGCTTGTCATAGGATTCAAACCGAGAGTTTTGATCCAAAAATCAATGTTATGTAAGTTATATGAATTAAAATACAATTAAATGAGACCGTTAGCACAATTTAATTATTGTTAAAGCTGTCATACACGAATTGATAAAAATGTTCGGCCGCTATATGCATATCTTCAACTGCTTTGTTGACACGTGTATCTATACATTTCTTACGGTCAGTTGCCTTCCAATTCAATACATAAGCATTTTGGTCCGATTTTATATCAAATTTTGTGCGCTTTTAAACGATAATTATTAGAAAAGCAATGTAAAACAAAAGTTGTTCAGAATAATGTTCAAAACAATATGCTACCTTAAAGTTTTCGGTTCATGGTCCCGGTAAGGAGTTAAAAGGTCGGCCCCCAAATACACTTTTGTTCAGATATCTCTAGAACGGTAAACACTTCCTGAACACTTGTTCAATAAAATAAGCTTATATTTAAAAGATCTTTAATTTGATATCAAGAAAAAGAGACCGGCTCCTTCAATAAGAGATCATGAGGGCCCAAATTCTTTTTATTATAACTGTATACTGAGCAAAAATTTGCTATTAATTAGAGTGAAAAAATGTTCTTCTTGTACCTCAAGAAGAACATTATTAACCTGAACAATATCATGTTGAGTTCAAATCTGAAATACGTTTTATAATCAGATAATGCATTGCAGAGATATCGAAGTTTAAAAAATGGATTTTCCGGAATTTTTTTCTCGCGTTCTGGGTTAAGTAAACGTTTCAAACTAAAGATAACTCGTACCAGAAACAAATCGATAAATTGTTTATTCGGACTTGAATCATTCGGAATTTTTGTGATCGGCTTCGGCCGATCACTGTTGTGTCCATATGAGGCATCTGGCAAATGCTTCCACGTGCGCACACATTCCGCTTGCATAAGTAGTTCTTATAAAAACTTGAAGTTTGGTTTAGTATTTATATAACATTTTACTCGGTTTTATTTCAATTCATTTACCTTAAGAGATGCAAACATACATAAAATACAATTCGACCTGTTAATTCAAGAATGCACATTTTGTCTCACTCGTAAGAATTTCGATCGAAAGATTCATTCAGTAATGCAGTTGACCTCGATGAACTGACCTCAATCATAAGAAGATGCTCCATGAACTGACCTCGATCTATCGATGTTGTATAATAGTAGCTAGGAAGACGGCTTGATTTATAAACAAGGTTACGTTATAATGCGACCTCAATAGCAAGTTATGATGGCATTCAATGTTTTTCAGTCGCATTAAATTATTTGAAAACAACTCTTTCTTTGTATACGTGTTAATGCTCTTTGAAGAGCCCTACTCAGTATTCTGAAGAAGAAGAAGAAGAAGATAAAATAATTACGTTAAAAATATAAAATTAGACAAGGAGTTTACGAACGGCTTTTCCCAAATTTATTTAAAAATTAAATTTGTTGACGGTTTATAATAATGAAATTAGGTGTACAGATTCAAAATATTCTATATTTTGTAAAAATACAGTACTTATTTTATTATTTTACATCAAACTGATCATGTTGATTGCTTCTAGCTATCAATATATCATTATTGCCGATCATTCTTTTAAAAGGAATACTTGTTTCTTAACTCGTTCTTGGAATCATTTGGATTGTTGTTAATTTGCACTTTGATTAATTCGTATTTTGATGTGTCATGCCAAAAATCATTCGGATTTGTTTCTCTTTTTCGTCTGTTAGCTACGTAGCTCGTATTGATTTCAGAATCCAGCTTTCAGCTGAAACTGCCATCTTTTACTTTTATCTAACTAGGCACCGATGGTTAACATCTATCATGCAGGATGTTTAATAAATGACAACCCATGAATTTTTCAACAAAACAGATTCGTTGTATTAAAAAGATTATGTAAGGTTAAGAAGAATGACAGCGTTGAAAGAAGATCTCAAAGCTTTATGATATAGACTTCCTCGGAATTAAAGTTTGTTTTCAATTAAAAAAAAACAAAATACTTAGTCTTTTTAAGCCTTTGAGAAAACTGCTTAGTTACATTTTCTCAAAGTTTGTGTTTGCAATTGTTATTTTGTTTGTTTTACCACTGTTTTACCTTAAATTTGTTCGTTTTACCTTTGTTAATTTTATCATTTATTTAATTGCCTTTTATAAAATTGAAGTACCTTATTTATGTACCATCTGTAGCAAACATATTGTGGTAAAGCGTGAGAGAATATTAAAATTAACTTGAATTTAAAAAAAATGCACGTGAACCAAATTAATATAAATTAGCCATGCATTTCAAAGCTGTGTATTGTGAAAAAAAAATTTCAAGAAAATTTAAGAATGGAGTTAACTACACTGTAAAAATAATGTATAGATTTAGAACACATTATATACATGTTTAGGTTTAACATGTTCAAGAAAACGTTTACATGCTAAACGTTTAGGAAACAAAACGCGTCTTAACTTTATGTGTTTAAGATGTAAACATGTAGATATGGGTTAGTATGGAGGTAACCAATAAACTAACGTTTCTGTGCTAAACATGTTTAATATGTAAACGCATTCACCCAGTTATCAACTGGTAATGTAATTCGCGCCTCTTTCTGAGAACAAAGAAATTGGTCAGAGAGTGAGCAGCCATGTTGGAAACATGATCAAGGAATCTTCTCTTGGTAATGTTTATTTCTTTTTTTTGAAATGTTATGCTTATTTTGTTATTTAAACAATAAAATGCTTTCTTTGGTGATTCATTCGGGATATGAAGGTAGCGACATTGCAGAAAAAATACATAACCCGCGTTAGCGGGTTATGTAAATTTTTTCTGCAATGATCGCTACCTTCATAACCCGAATGAATCACCAAAGAAAGCATTTTATAGTTTATATTAACATCTTTCTTTTAACTAATTAATAAATTGAGCGTAAAAAGTAAGTAAAATTCACTAAATTACTGTTAACGTACATAAGTACGTTAGCTAAAAGAAACAGCCAAATCGTCTCCTGTGAGACTTTGAGTCTGACATCATCATGGTTATTTCGTGCAGTCCGTGATTTTTCTTAGGTAGTTGTAGGTCTCGACCAATCGATAAACTGGGCGTGTCAATTTCAGGCCTGTCACTTTTTTGTCAGTTTCAGCCGCTGTAGATTTCGACCAATCGATAAACGGGGCGTGTAGATTTCAGTCTGGCTGTTTCTATAGAGCTATGAATTAACTGTAAGTCTCCGTAAGAAATAGAGGGAATAATACTTGGTAGATGTAAATATAGAGCTATGAATTAACTGTAAGTCTCCGTAAGAAATAGAGGGAATAATACTTGGTAGATGTAAATATATTCTATTGTGTATACATAAATTGTAATGTAAGGAGAAACTTTATTTCTTCGGGATAAGTTTGAATTTTATAAATAATTTTACAATTCATATTTTGAATATAGGGAGATTGTGAGAGAAAATAAGAGCGGTACTCTCTCATTAAATCCTGTTCATAGATATAATTTGTAAAGAAAATGAATGTGCAGTATCAACATGTATCACATCAGAGCAGTATTCCTCCCTAATGTACATGTATATGTTGTAAGCCTGGTCGATGGCAAGAATAATGTTCTCAACAATTCTCGGTTTCATTTGTGATTAAGATCAATGAGTTACATGTTGAATAGTTAGGCGAAAGGAAAACACTATTATATTAACTTTATCAAAGAATTTTTAAGAATCCATTAGGTACAAGAATGGTACCAAACAACCCTTGATTACATCATGCATGCAAGTTATGAAATAGAGCCAGTATCAGTAGTAAAAATATAATTTTCAGGTGCCAAAACTGATCATTTTCTGTGTTAAACTTTTAAGTATTTAGATTTGGTGTCTTTTATAGGCAAGCGAATGGAAAGGTTTAAAAACTAAGGATGATGACCCACCAAGATTAATTACCGTTATCAACCCCCGGAATGAGATCCAAAATATGTATATTGTTGGAGGAGGCCAAGAGATTGATACAAATGTGGGACTACTCAGAGATGGACCGTTATGTTTAATGTACTCTTACTACGCTTGGGATTTATCATATCCCAAGAATTACCAACTTTTGGGCTTCTTACAGCATTATATTCTGAAAGACAGTGACAATAAGTTTTTCACGTCGCAAAATTACATGAAATTTTGCAAACCCTTGATGACACACGTTGATTCCTGCTATCTATATATGCATTTCGAAGAATGTTTACAGTAAAACATCTTAGCGAACATACCGGGTCAGCTGAAATTGCATTATTGTGACTGTTATACATTACTTCCAGTTCATTCCAACATTTTCTACAGTTACATGTATGTCGATAAAATCTGACTTTGTTGCAAGTAGGAATGCACTATTAATTTGTTCATTATAAATTAGTTCAATTCAATAATTCAGTAGATTTAGTTTACATGTATTTGAATGAAATTGAACATATTGTTTTAAGTGCATGTAGTTTTTATGTACATTTTATGAATATTGGTTAATTATATTACACTTAACCGTGTCTTTGTTTTGAAAAGACAGCATGCTCAATGCTGCTAATTAATGATTAGGACTGGAGTACTTGCACGTTTTTTAAAGAAAATATGTCTTGGAAATTGAGATATTAATAGGTTGTCAAAATTGAATTTTTGAAAATATATGTTTTTTATAATTCTTATTTTTTTTTTTTAATTTTGAATTCCCCATTTTAGTATAAGTTTCTTATCAAAGACATGATGTACATATTGAATTAATCTTTTAGCAATAGAATAACACTTAATTTTTTGGAAGGTAAATCTGTGCATGTTGATATATAAGATTCATTTGATAAATAAATTATTAAGATTAATGACAGTATATTCTTATTGATTTCTTATGTAACTCTTACACTACCAACATGTCATGTATACTAATGATGAACATGGATGATATTTACTGAAGTTTTGAAAATCTTCTTGGACAAATAATTGAGGCATAAGTAAATATTTCAAGATTCAAGCATTCCTCTTTCGTGTTTAGAATCTAAACATGTTTAAAACTGTAACATGAAAAAAGGGTTTAAGTGTTAAATTCCTAAACACATGGACTTCTAACCTGTTTAGGGTCTAAACACGTTTAATAACATGTTGAAGGAGGCAACATGTTGAGATTTAGAACATGTGAAAAACTGTGTTTCACAAATGTGTTAAGAAAAGTGTTCATCATCTAAACACCATTTTTACAGTGTATATAAAAAAAACATAATAGTTCTCAATCTAAATCGTAGCGCAACTTTAAATAAAACCATGATCGCAAGTACGCAAAAGCTAGGTTGCAAATGTTTTTATCCATTATCCCCCTAAATTCCAATTATGATGGAATTGAAATTAATCATTAATTAATCTAGATGAATTCCATCGAGAGGAAGTACGGTAATTTCGCTAATAATCAATGCAGATACATAGGTATGATGTCCATCTTTCTTTGTACTTCGACCTAATGATACATGTAGAATGAAATATTCTCTTTAAAAAGGGGGACAGACAAAACCGTCCATGTCTTTATGACTGCTTTACCTGTCCGATTCTCTGGATAATACAATGTACATGTATCACCGGCGCTCTTCTGACCAAAAATACAATTAAACGCGCTCGTCAAATCTCCCTATTGTTTTGTAGTATTACAGCATCCATTTATTGCTCAATTGTCTTTTTACATTGCCATCAACAACGATTATACAAGACAAAAAACTTCTTTAAATCATTTTTAACCCTGGTTACACAGCGCTATATCAGGGCTGCGTTCAAGATCGTAGCAGCTACCCTAGCCTCTAGTTCGTAGATATCTAGCTCTATTGTACGGACCGCTGGGTTAGCCGCTATGTCTCAGATTTGAAGTTGGAAATATTCAACTGAAGACTAATTACATCGACAAAATTTGTTAATTTCAAGCAAAAATATACATGTTAAAATTCATTATAACTTAAAGGATGAACAAAATATCACTAAATAATTAGATTTCATGTTTGTTACGAAGTGGTTACTAAGGTGGCCATCTTGAATTTTATGCTTATCATAAAATGTTTAGGCTACGAATATCTACGTAGCGGTTAGGCTAGCTTACCGTTCACGTCACAGCCCTGTTCTAATGGAGAGACACTCGTGCTACGAACGATAACTCCAGATTACGAAAATCCGGAATAAAAACCTTGAAAATTGTCAGATTTGAAATGGTACGAACAATTTAGATATATTTTGTAGTTGTATGATTGTATTCTTTCGCCATATATAGTTGAATAAGACTGGTTTGCTGTCATTGATTACTAAAGCGCCATTTCTACAAGGCTAGCATTTGAACTCAAGGGCAGACTATCCAATCCAAAGATGGAACCAGTAGACTTATAAATTGCTTGTTGAAAAATTTCTTGACTACAATTATCCAGAAATATTTCGATTGCTGATACATAATGCATGGTTGAGTTTGATGGCGTTAATTTTATCTTTATATATTACACAACATAATTCATATGGTGTTTTCCGTATATAGATCGGAGTTCTTGTAGGAGAAGCACGACAATTCATATTAGAAAAAATGTGCCTAATTATTCAAATACAGCTAAGAAAATAATTGCCATACAAAATTACATATTGTTGATTTTAATATAAATAATAATCAATAAAATCAACTCCCCTCAGCACTTCAGTACTTTGTTTTAAAACTAATGCTGTCCGTGCATTTGTAACTTAACGCTAAGTTACAAATGACCGGTATCATTTTAAAACACTCAGTTGTCAAGTGGTTTAAGATCCAAGTATATTAAGCTAGTATCCACCAGTAACGTAGTTTAAACATTCATTGATTCAATAGTGCAGATTTTTACGACACTTTTGTTTTTAAACATATAGTCAAACAATGATGAATAGAAATTTTATAGTCCCGACATTTTATTGTGGCTATAACTTCTAAAAGTGTTGTGTTTTTTTTATTGCATTGGGTCACATCTGTTCCATAAATGTGTTCAACTTCTTTGACAGCCATTCTGTATGTTGCAATTTCATGTGAAAGCCTGTAACGAAAATCTGCAATAAGGCATTTCTTCACAATATTGTTTTCATGCCAAAAAAAATCTAGGAATTTTTCATTGAGCTGGAATAACTAAAAAATAAAAAAAAAAACCTACTCTCAGTTTGCCATGACAACTACTTTTTCTCTACGAAATCTCCTTTGTTATTACGTTTAGTAATGGAGTGGTGATAAGTCAAAATAAGAGAACATCATTTACAGATTTTGATGATGGTTCAAATACTGTTCGAATTTTATTGAATTTTTGGGGATGGTACCAAGGAAACAACTATTAACTTCCAGCGGTCTTTTTCTTACATTTACTTGTTAGAGATCACAACACCCTTATATAATATTTAAGGTATTGTGTGTGCGGCAGTACACTAAATGAGTGGTGAGATAAGAAACATGCTAAGTACGTCTAAAGATATCTAAATACAAAAAAACAACACCTGCTCCTGGAGCTTGCAAGAAAAAGCAACAATAAAAAACTGCATGACTTCCGCCAAGGAAAGATAACGCTAACAAAGACAAATTACTCTTGCTAGTATGACTTATAGACAAAAGAATTCTAAATATATTATATTCACAATAAGATCTATTTGTCAAAATATCTCAAAAAATCTTGTAATGATTTAAATACACCATTTTCATGAAATACTCCTGTTACATGTACATACAAAATATTACTAGCTATACAATTTAACCATTGTATCAAAAGAAATTATTATTCATTAATGATTGCTGTGCCAACTTGACGTCTGACAAATTAGATATATCAATTGTCTTTTTGCATTCATTAAAAAAACCAAAATATTTCTTTATAAAAATTGAATTTTGTGACATTAGTGCGAAGTTTTCGATTTGATTTCTGACTATGTGAGTAAAAAATACAGGTTTATTTTTATTACATTCAAGTATTCATTTACGATGTTTTTAAACACATTTGATTTATCAGTCAATCGTTTAGTTGGTGCATTCTATTGAAATGTCGTCATAGATATCTGACACACCAGCCAGCTGTTACGCAAAGGAGAAACCTTTATAACAACCAATATGGTACCAAAGTTTTGTACAACAGAGACAGCCACGTGCACATTAAGGTAATGTTGGGGGGGGGGTGAGGGTTTCTTTTTTTTTTTTGGTTATGCAGTGGCTAACATAATTGTTTGTTTTATTATCTGGTTTGGTTTTTAAAATGATTATTCAATAAAAATTTATTTCATAATCCTTCTTTCGTTTTTCTTATTTTTTTATTTAAAAAAAAATGTGAAAAACTGTCTCAATTTGATACTGGTTTCGTTTCAATCCAACTATTTTTTTCGTAAATATTTCATGACATATCCCGCTAATATATTTTAATTAGATATTCCCTGATATGTGAATAGTTATTATTATCAATATCTTAAGAGTCGTTAAACAGGCCAGGATAAATAGATTTACAATTTCATTTTTGCGTGATTCCACTTGTGCACACAATGTACAGTATACTTTTTCAAGTATTTTGACGGAGAATAATTGTTACGGATTATTTTGCAGCTTTTTGATTATTTTACGTCGATTTATATATCTTTTTGAAATCTTTATGTGTTTTGTTTTTAATTCCAGATTAAATATCCTGTACAAACGTTTAAAAAACATGAATAAAGGAAAAGTCATTGCAACCTTTCTGATTGGATACACATTTATTCAACCAGGTAAACTTGCTCTCTTTCTCTCTTTCTCTCTCTCTCTCTCTCTCTCTCTCTCGTCGTTAAAGACATCATGTCTCAAAGTTTCGATCTTTGTCCGTATATACATTTTATGTCAGCAAACTAAGGTCGAAATACTTTCAATGTAAAAATTGGAGTTTAAATGTTTGTAAAATTTTTACAACTTAAGTTTAAATTTATGGCCTTTTTCCAAATTTTACCAAAAAAATATCCAATGGCCATTAACTCAAATTGATTATGAAAAAAATAACACAACAATCAAAGATGTATAACATACAATTGATGGTTTTCATTACATGTATCATCATAGGATTTTTTTCTTTATAAACGTCATCCTTAAAGCTGTTACATTGTAGACGTTATATGACTTTAGGTTTATCCAATCCTGCCGTAGGCTTCAGCGCTCTTTTAAGCCACGATGCTTACCTGGGCAACTATGAAACAATAAAATATGACAATGTTATTACAAACTCCGGTAACGGCTACAACAAATGGTCCGGACACTTTGTGGCACCTAGAAGAGGACTTTACGTTTTTAGTTGCTCAGTAAAGGCCACGAATACGAATCACATAACTGTCGGAATCATAAAAAACGGTCACCTTATTTTGAAAGTCTCCTCAGCTCAAGCAGCTTGGGAAAGTGGTTCAAGAATTGTGGTACTGGCACTGAATAAAAGAGACACAGTCTGGGTAAGACGTCTTGCTCACGGCCGAAGTCTCATCAGCCATTACAACTCCTTTTCTGGATACCTTATTTCAACAGAAACATAAATATTTAATGTGTGTGGTTGTATTTTAATATATATTAACATTATTTTATTACATTGTGTATATTATTAATAAACAATGTTATTGAACTACGACATAGTTTTAACTGTATAGAACTTAGTTACTTTAGATATGATATGAATATGCTTGGAGAAATAGTCACGAATGAATCAATAGCGTCCTATTTTACATGTACTGTGTGCTATTCAAGTACGCATGTATACCTACATGTAGTTCGGAAACTTATTTCTTGTTACCCGTGATCTTTTATTTTTCATTCTGTTCACTGCGATATAGAAATATGAAATGTACCAAAAGGAGACATGAATATTTAATATGAAACGAAACTACATGATTGAGGTGCTGGCACATTTGATAGCGTCGACCAATTTGGACACGGTAGCCCCGGGACTCAGCAAAGTCTGACCGACATGTGACTGTACATATGTAACATGCAAGGTAAATGTCTCTCAAAAGTCATGGAAATATTTGAAAGTAATTGCAGATAAACAATCAATTTTATTGCTACAGAAGATAGCAAATCGTTATCGTGGGTGCATTTCATTTTGTAAGACAGATTTCTGTCTGATGGGTATCGCATATATTAACAGATGACCAAAAACAGATATGAGTACAAACCGCTAAACAATTCCTAAAAATTTGCAAATAGTATTACTGGTGTCGAAACATGCGTTCACGTGAGACGAGCTGGTTATGTGATTGAAAAGCATTAGCGCCGTAATTTGGCAGCTCTGCTTGTGTGCTCCCAAGGGAGTTGAGGATGCTATGGATTGTACAGGTCTCACCATGGGGTAATATGTAGAAGTCGTGCGAGGCAATTTGCTTTGCGAGCAAGACTATAAACCCCTACCTTTTACCTCTTTACATCACGATATAACGTAACTATCCTCATCGTTCAGTTAGAATAAGATATTAATGTAATCGGCCATGATCGCGGAGAGTGTATTTGATTAATATTTGATCAGATCTTGTTTAAACAAATTTTTGTCGATAATGGACTATTTCACAAAATGAAGACGAAGTTAATGATACTTGTTAAGAGTCTTTGAAATTTTTTTAATGATATAACCTGACTGCATAATTGAAATTGTAAAATATCAAGGGGTTCGAGGATCAGATAGTTATCAGATTGTTCTTTTAAAAATGTCACCTCTTATTACCGTATTTGAGTTGAAAAAAAATTATGGTATGCAAATGTACACTAGGGCTGTTCGATATATAATATGGTTTTGTAGACGATGATATATATATATATATATATATATATATATATATATATATATATATATATATATATATATATATATATATATTCAATATACCTTTAAAACGGTTAAAACACAAGTATTCAGCCCCTTTTATTTTCAAACCTCTAGGCATTTCAATAGGGCAAGTCGTTGACCACTGATGTAAAAATGGTTGGGAAACAGGTTGAGAATATTGTAAAAATTCATTTACATATTTAAACTAATTGGAACAGATATTTGTTGTACAAAATAGTAAATCATTGGAAAGTATATGCGGTGAAAAGGTAGATGATTCATTTCTATGTAAATTACCATGAAGGGATATACGTCTTCTCATTTCTGATATATTGAATATCAATTAATTATATTTTGATACCTATTTAAAATAAATATGAATTAAAAATAAACGGAAATATAAAAAAGTGTTATTAATTTCCTTAATCTACAGGAGATTCATTTTATATAGCTGAAATAAAAATACTAAACATGTATATATTGTAGAGGTGGCGGAAAATATACCGATGTTTGTTAAATCTTTTTTATGGATTATTCGAAACATTATTTATGTATTAAATGAAATAATCATTTCATACATAACCCAGATTAAAATAAATATTTTGTTTTATCTTTTTAAAGCTTTTATAAAAGTTTACACGAAACTCGGTATTGCAGATTTTTACTCATTCGGGGGAAGTAAATGGGTCTGATCACAGGTGTTTGAGGACAGGACCTAGTTCCCACTCCCCATTTAAACCCCCGTGGTAATTGACCTTTAAGAAAGAATATTCTTTAAAGTCATGCTCATGTACAAAAAAGTTTTATTTTAAATATCTAGAAAAATAACGGAAAATAAACGATTAATGTAAAACACCCCTCCTGCATATTAAACGAGGAAAGGTATGCCACTGTGGTTAGCTATGGTAACTTCTTCATATTTAGGGAGTATAAAACATATGTATCTACTTTCTATTTCCATGAGCACGGATTAAATTATCCCTTTAACATCGTTCATGACATAATGTACACTCAGGTACGATAAACTCTGAAAAGTCTTTTTGCGCGACAAGACAATTAAACCGAATATTATCGTACTAAAATGACCGACAGATGTTAACTTCCGTCTCAGTTACCGTGGGTCTGATAAGGTATTTTATGAGACAGTCGTACGAAGAGAAAGACATTTTACATAATTTGTTAAAGATGCAGCAAAGTCTGGCCGACCTGTGACTGTACATATGTAGCATGCAAGGTAAATGTCTCTCAAAAGTCATGGAAATATTTGAAAGTGATTGCAGATAAACAATCAATCATATTGCTACAGAAGTTTGCAAATCGTTATCGTGGGTGCATTTCATTTTGTAAGACAGATTTCTGTCTGATGGGTATCGCATATATTAACAGATGACCAAAAACAGGTATGAGTACAAACCGAGCAATTCCTATACATTTTCACTATTTTGAACCAGAAGTTGGACACAACCTAAAGCGAACTAAGTATAGTTTAAGGTATGCAGTTGCCAAAAAAAACCATAAAACATAGGCACAAAGAATGCTCTTCACTCCATATGTGATGAATAGTCGTGCAAATTCCGGTGCCAATGGGTAAATGCATTACAGGTTGGTGTTACCGAGGTGTTATACTAAAATGCACAACAACCATTATTATAAACGACGCCCTTTTTGAGGATTTAGGCCCGTTCATCTACTTCGGGATTATGCTCCGTCAGTACTAGCGGAGCTTGAGAAGCAATTTTGAAAGTCGAAGAAGGTTTCCGTCTTTCTCTCCAGATATAGCTTTATGCGTCTTTTTTCTTTATAAAAAATTTGAAAAGTTTTTATGTGCGTGACTCGTCGTTACAGGTACCGACAATTCTTGGCTCAGTCATCAGTCAGTGCCTCAGAGGTCTACCTAAATCAGCATACCGTGGCGCATTTCAGAGATGGGTTTAGAGAGTAAAATTATGTATTTCAAACCGCGGAGAATTCTATTAAGAGATTCGATGTTCATTTCTTAAATTGAGGCGAATGCTTTTGATATATCGTACAATACCCATTATATATGAAACAACGTTCGTACAAATAATGCCTCTACATTAATTAATCCATGCAAAATTAACAATCTATGGTGGCGTCAGTTGCAACAAAGGCATTTTTTTAGTGCACTAATGTAAGTCTTTATTTTGGCTTTGTTCACCTTGCGGAACGCACTCGGTTATGCAAATGATGGGCAAATAGAATGCGAACATTGAATGCGAATTTTGACATATAGATACTATAGATGTACAGAGCATCAAGCCATCACTAAGTACGCTCGGGTGTACAGATCCCGATACCTCTTTCTTTTACTGTTTATGTTTTTTTTAGTCTTGATATGAAGATTTGTCAATTTGTTTAGGTTCATCGAATCATAGAATTGGCTTCAGTACCGTTGTGCACCTTGACGCTTACCTAAAGAACAATCCAACAATCAATTATTAC
Organism: Magallana ariakensis; assembly: GCA_020458035.1. Classification (NCBI taxonomy): domain Eukaryota; kingdom Metazoa; phylum Mollusca; class Bivalvia; order Ostreida; family Ostreidae; genus Magallana; species Magallana ariakensis. Next base: position 51,998,017 of record CM035813.1, read on the forward strand.
AAACTATGGAAACGGCTACGACAAAAGGTCCGGACATTTTGCGGAATCAAGAAAAGGACTACATGTTTTACCTGTTCTGTTGAAGCAGCGAACACCGACGTAATAACTGTTAATAGCTGAGTGTTGAATTGCTAAAAAAACGGTCATCGTATGTTGTAAGTCCCCTCGGCATACCTTGCGAAAGTTGTTCAGGAAATGTAGTACAGTACTGTTCATGAATAAAGGAAACAGCGTCTCGGTAGGAATTCACGCTCATGGACGACAAATAATCAGATACTTCCAACTCATTTTCAGGATATATAATTGCTAAATAAATCTGAATACTTCCAGCATTTTATACAAATTCCAATTTGAAGTTTGTTGTATACATGTATCAACAACTAAGACGAATTAAATTGAATTTTGATCAGTTGTTCATTTCTTGTTCTTTCACATTTATTAAAAAATTATGTAAAAACAACTTGCATACTGATACAGAATAAAACCAGACCATTGTCGAAGGAAACTGATTACTTGACATCAAATATTTGTAGCGGATGACACTGTTTGTGTGTGTATATATATATATATATATATATATATATATATATATATATATATATATATATATATATATCACAAGGAAATTCGCTTTTATTGGAGCTTCTGACCACCTCCGTCCCGGCCGAGGCCTAGCAGTGAGCGGCCACTGCGCTAACCACTCGGCCATCTAGGCAAGATAAAAAAAACTTGCTTTCGATGACGAACGGAACCTAGCGCGCTGGCCGCGCACTACACAGTCGTTTGAGATACAGGTGGAATACAGTTAAACGACACACACACACACACACACACACACACACACACACACACACACACACACACTATATATATATATATATATATATATATATATATATATATATATATATATATATATGTGGATTCTGTTTTTGATAGATAACTAGGTAATCTAGGTAACTTTGAGCGTCCTTCCAAAACACTAAAGAATTAATCGACAGTGCGTTTTTAATACGATCGCAATGCTAGATGAATATTTTACAGAGGCTTTTGATTATAAGAACGTTTGTCTTAGATTCGTTTTATTTGTTTTATTTATTATAATTTCCGACGGGTTTTCGTAATAATTTAGATTATATTTTTCAGACGACATTTAGATTTTTTATGGAGTATTTTTCTTACTGAATCATACCCAATGTATAACTCTAGACGAGATATCCCGGTATGATTAGATTTGCATATATACTGTGGTTTCATCAATATTCGTTGAATACCAATTTTTGTGGATTTCGTTATTTAGTTTATCCATGAAATTAAATGTTCATTGAAGTGCAATTTCTATTAACATTTTGTATTCATAGGGTCATTGGCCACGAATTTACGTATCCTTGAAACTGTGATTTTCACTTTTTCCACGAAAATTGATACCCTTGAATATTAATGAAACCACAGTACTCTATGTACACCAAGGCGCCCGTAACACGAGTATAAATTCATTTAAAGAGTTTTATTATAGATGAACGTAGTTTGAAATTAATATGTACTCATTACATATAAATTAGTAATAACTTCCGTGTTATTTCCACAATTTGAAACTTCAATTTTGTATGTGATAAACTCAGTGCAAATTTCTGGAAAGCCAGTAGTATATTTATAAACAATATGGCCTGTTTAGTTTGTATTTGGTCACGACGTAAAGTATGTGATGATTTTTAAAGAAGACGCACTTGTGTTTTGGTTTTCTTTTTCTAAATCACAATTTTCTCTTAAAAATGCCTTTTTAAAAAGATTAAGATGTCAGATGTCTTTGCTTTTGATTTTTAATCAAATATTTACAAACAAAATAATTCGATAAATGAAATGACATCTATCCATTTATTATGAAATTTAATGTTCTTTCACATGTGTCCTCGGTGAGTAAGATGATAGTGTATTTATCAACAGTCTTGATTGAAGTCATCATTTCGTAAGTTCTATGGTCGATACAACGACATTGTCAGCAAATACAATCTTCTGCTAGGTCAAATGCTGACTGGCGTTTTCATACTTATAGTTAGGACATTATTATTCACCGAATTTTCTACAGATTTGCCCGTTTTCCCGATTACGACAAAGAGCATAGGGCGGATGTGACCGGTCAGCAGAAATGACAGATGATGCTCGCACTTCCATGGCACCCGATCCTACCAATAATTGTTGTAAAGGTCCGTGTTTGCTCTGCTCCTGTTTTGTATTTTTCCTTTGGACATTTGATTTTGAATACTGTTTGTTAATACTACATTTCATATAAGGTGTCTAGGTTTTAGTTTGTCATTTTATAGAATGCTATTGTAAATTCGGCATTTTATTATTTTTTTTTCCTTTTGTTATAATATACTGAGATGGTACAGTTTAATCCACACAATAAAAGAAAAAAAGCGATGTACAATATAATTATACATTTGAACAAGTCTCGTTTAAGATAATACCAGTCCTGAAGTTCTGTTTGGATCGCTCCTTTCTGTTTACAATTGGTAAAAATCACCTGTCCTCCCCGTCCAATAAAAAAAAATACTTTATACTAAAGAGAAAATTATAAATTATATGCTAATCATGAGGTCAAGACTACCACAATTAAAGAAAATATTAATCAAAAGTCTTTTTAAAAGAACATCTGTATTCCTTTCCACGCAAGCTTTCCTATGGTCATGATACCACCAATCAAGGCTTCGCCGACATTCCCACTTCCGGTCTCCACTTCCTTTATTGCTTGGTAACGGCCATGTTCGAGCTGGCTGTACCTTTTATCAAGCTCCTCAAGCCTCTCTTCATACATCCTATCTTTCTCCTTACTGAGTTTCTTGGTCTCCTTCTGCATATGCTTAAGCTGATACCGCAGCTCTTCAATCTCCTTATCTCTCTCTGACCCTCTCCCAGAACCCAGTCTTGTTCCTTCCTCTTGCAGATGTCTGAGTTTTGTCAAAAGTTTTGAGCTTGGGGATCCATATTGCTTTTTTTCGTGGTCTATCTGTTCCTCTAGCTCCCGGACTTCTTTTTCAAGAGCCGTCGATCGGCTTGCGTAGTGATCGCGCATTGATTCAAGTTCCGCTACTCTCTGTTCTAAGGCATTTTGGCTTTGGTAGTGGGTCTTGTAATTTTGTTCCACATCGCGTTCAATTTCTTTTCTTTCCCTTTCACGTTTTCTTTCTCTGTCTTTTTCGATTTGGTATTGACGGTGTTTCATTACTTTTTCAGCTTCCGAGTACATATCATTCGTGTAGTATTCTCCATGATTTTGACGCACGATTCCGTCAATCATCTCTAGAAGATCCTCAACTTGATCGTGCCGAGCGGGACTCGGAGCCCGATTGTTAAACGCAATGCAACGATCATCGCATTGGCCAAGGATTTTCTTAAGACTGGTCGGAACCGTCCGTAGGTGATCGTCCAGCGTCTTTCCATGGTGATCAAGATCATCTTTTCGTGTGAAGAGAACAATGAAATAACGAAACACATGTCTTCCAAAATAGTTGACAAAGTGATCAATGCTCTCTTCCTCCTCTTGTGTAAATCGACTGAGTCCAAGTACTAAAAGGAAGCAGTGTGGACCAGGGGAAGTAATCCCGATACATTTGACTATTTCCCTCTGCACAACATCGTTAGGCAAGTTGGTATCAAATATTCCCGGCGTATCAACTACTTGAATCTCTCTTCCAAATCTCTGCGCATGTCTGCTAGTGCATCGTGACGTAACAGACGAGCCCGCTGTGGTAGATTCGAAAAAGTCACCGTTCAAAATGGTGTTCCCCGTGGCACTCTTTCCACTTCCTGTTTTTCCCAGAAGCACAATGCGCACTTCATTGTCTATCCTCCTTCCGTATCTCCCTCGTCCTCCTTGCGGCATGTAACCACCTCCCCGTGGACTTTGCCCACGTGCACCACCGCCATATCCTTAAAGATAATTGGTAAACCTGACATTACATTTTTTTTCTTTCCTGTGTTTATAAAAATCGCAAAAGTATTTTGAATTGTAAATAGATCTATATTGAAAATGGTATATAACGAACTGATTAAATAATTTCTTGCAATGAAATACAACTAGAGTGGCTTGTTTACTTACATCAATTAAACAAGTAAGCAGTCAGCGGTTTGGGGAAACAAAGACTTTTCATTTTAACGCGTTTTATTCGTTTTATACATGTTAAGCTAAATTAAATACCGGACATAGTTTACTTATATGTATTACTGAACAGGTAATAATGAAGTTTTTTGTACAATATTGATTGAAATATAAAATTATCAATATTATCTTCAAAAAGTAGATAACGCTGTATAACAGCATTTGTATTCCAAATAATGTATTAATATAACCGAATATATTAAACTCCCATCTTTAAAAATCAACAATTCCTTATATAAAGCATGTAATTTGTTTGTGACAATATAATACAGTACATTATAATTAAATAAGTCTACGTACCATTGTATGCCCCGCAAGCTGTACACTTGGATTTGTATCCATCGTTCATAAACGTACATTGGGGGCATTTCCATGTGTCTGTAACCAAAATAAAAAAAGCAATCAAGATTATCTTTACTATGAACACTACATTTCATTACATAGATGTCACTAGTATCATACTGGATACTAGGTTAATTCCTCCGAGTGTTATTTCGCCCCTCTACACTTTCGCCTCTATACACTTTCGCCCCTCTACACTTGCATATACTCGCCTCGTTTTTAATTCGCCCAGGCACAGTTGAGCTTACAGCGAGATAATTTAAGACAATATTATTCGTCAAGTCTTAAATTCATTAGCTGACAACGAGTGCGAAAGGGGCGAAAATAAAAAAAAGGGGCGAATATTTCCCTGTATACATTATTTCAATTTATGTCTATTTATAGATCATTAGATATACATTCATTGAATTGATTATGTATCATGTTATTTTTACCTACATGTTTATCAGTACATATATGTATCGCTCTCAAAGAATGAAATTATCGGATATTAATTACTTGTAAGAATGAGTGCCAATTAATTATAATTATCAACTTGTTTCCGTCCGCACATGGAATTACTAAACAGAAATTATTTTTCTGTTTACAATTTTTGTTAATAACATGTACATATATCTCATGTCTTCTTGCATTTGTACAATTGTAAATAGTTTTTGTTATTTTGTACACGTACACCATGTAAATTGAAACGGTTTGAATACAAAATGAACGGGTTAATTCCCCCCCCCCCCCTCCCTTTTCCCATTTTCTTTCATCAGAGCAAATATTTGTACATGTACTTATAGAAAGACAAATTCCTTCTCTCCGTATAGAATTTTTTTAACACTTGATGAATTTTTATGCATATGAAAATCGAATTTCACACAATATTTTTTGAAGCTTACGTTTTACAAGACATTTGAAAAACAGATAAACAAAAAAAAATTCAACAAAACAAATCCAAATAAACAAAACGAAACAGAACAAAGATTCATTTTGGAAGTTTATAAGATTCTACCTTTAAATTCGTTTCGTGTGTTTTCAATTCTTTTTCTGATCAATGGACCGTAATCAATTTTTAATTAAAATTACTAAATGTAGTAAATTATACGACGATTGTAAATTGATAAACTTTAAAAGTAGTTACTTAAACAAATTTACTTTTCAATATTTTTTTAATTTTGTTCATTGCGTATATTGCTATTGAGTTTTTCAAATACTCAATAGTTCCGTAATTCAGAAATTCTCTTTTTATCTACGAAAAAGTGAACAATTGTGTTTTGTTTTCATTATTTTTCATACATGTACAATACAATTTTATCTTTCTATCTATCTATCTATCTATCTATCTATCTATCTATCTATCTATCTATCTATCTATCTATCTATCTATCTATCCATCCATCCATCCATCCATCCATCCATCCATCCATCCATCCATCCATCCATCCATTCATCCATCCATCCATCCATCCATTCATTCATCCATCCATCCATCCATCCATCCATTCATCTATCTATAACGAATTCATTTTTAAAACAAAAATCAAAAACTTATAATGTTTTATTACATTATCCTTAATGTTTAACGATTAAGATTTATGGAATGCATACTCACCCATTCTGTGATATAGACAAGTTTGTTTTCAGTGTTTACTTATTGAGTGTAGAACTTTTTCTGACTCTTGCGCAGTATTCTCGTAATATTATCCATTGCATTCGTCCGTTTTGTTTCCTGGCTAAACGGGGAAGGCCAATAAGTGAACTATTTTGAAATGTTTACATCAAAATTGCATGATTCCTTACATTTTACAACAGTTTAGTCGATACATGATTGTGTCATAGTTTAACCACACGAGCACTTCAGTTCATACAGTAAATACGAAAGGGTATTTACTGAAATCATATTTACTCTTGCATCTTCAAAAAGGGCCCCAAGAAACATGTACACATGCTTCATTCTAGTCACATTTGATGCAATTTTATATTAATGTGAGAAAAGACTTACGACGTCCCAATCCAGCTCCGAGAGGGAGAGAAGGGATGTTAAACAATGTTATATTAAGAAAGAAAATATAGAAGTTCTTAAAAAATAAATTTTCAACAACAACAAAACCCAAACAATAACCCCCAAATAACATAGTTTTGAAAATATAATACACTTCTCTTCGGGGCCTATTATTTACGTAGCGATCAAAGTTTAAGAAACTTCAGACAAAATATGTAAAATATAAGCTTGCAAAGATGTTAGGAAATGCAGCCATTGACAAGTAATTTATAGGACGATTTAAAAATATATTTCACTATATATTCCGCTGTGCTTTGCAATCGTCCGAGACACAATAATTGGTCAAAACGTCAACGCTATACAACGAATCTGCGTTTTGGCAGTATCTGTTATAATATATGCTAATTTCAAACAAAAAACCTTGCTTAATTATGGATGTCTGTATCATAAGGTAAGAACTCCGAAATATACATGCAAAAAGAAACCTGAATAATAAATATTTGCTTCAATAAAAATTGGACAACATATTGAAAACGTTAACACAGGGTTTGTAAAAAAATACGGTATAAATATGCGCCTTTAACTTGATGCTATAGCCATTCCTTTTTTTCCCCTTTTTTCGATTGACGTTGCAATTAAGTATAGGAAACGATTGGCGTTGATCTTCCTGATTAAAAAATTTGAAATTATCATATGCCATATATTAATACGCAAATTTCATTTCAAAATACTTTAAATGTTAAAATTTTCCTTGTTTTTAATCTTAGTTATCACAGTGGCAACAGAGGTTTTCTTCATTCTTTATTGGTAGGCCATTAAATGTGATATTTTTTTTTTAAAGCACTGTATATTTACTGTCATAAAACTTTTAGAATTTGCCGTTGTATACACCGCTTTGCATAAGACTTTTCATCTGGGATGGATATTATTTCACCTGCTGCCTAACTTTGCCATAAGTCCTATAGTAGCAGAGGGTGTCGTAAGCTATTCCCTCCCCCCTCCCATGTTTTTTTTTTATTATTAAACTATAAAGTGTCAATACAAACCTTAACTATGCTTGGCCAATTAATTCAGGTAAATCCAAAATCAGATCTTAAATATTCAATGTTGATTCATAGTTTAGCAATTATTCAATAAAAACAGTGTACTAACTTTGATCTATATATAGTTGGCTTTCTATTTTTTTGGGGGGGGGGACATATTTTAAAGTGAAAATTATCAACATCGGTAAAAGTCGTTACATTCTGAAATCATAATATACATAGATAATTGGCAAGTCAAAGAGGAAACAAATCAAAACGTACGGACAGTGAAGGAAGATACGTTCAACAATATATGAAGTGTACACGTGCATCGAGCTCTCAGACAATCAGGAAGTACATGCACGACCAGGAAAGGAACTTATTATATATCTATCCAATGTGGCTAAAAAGTAAAAATAAATAAATAAACAAAAGCAGCTGTTGTACTCTAAAATATATTTTCTTAAATTTCAATAGTTGAATTTTATTCATTATCATGAGTTGAAATAAAAGAGAAAACCCACAAGATATATGAATGTGTTCGACGTCATGCGCGAATCTAGAGGGGTTCGGAGGGATCCGAACCCCCCCCCCCCTTTCTGGCCCCTCCCCAATCCACAGAAAATTTCTGGATCAGCGCAAGGACGTGACTGTATTGTAATTATGTAGTTTTTTTTTTTTTTTGGGGGGGGGGGGTTCATTTATGCGAGAAAAAAAACATTTGTACATGTGTAAGTTGTATTTTCAAAGAGCGTTATAATTTTTATCACTACTAAGTTTTTTTTCAGCTGGCTGTATTTTGACAATGTTAACAATGTCACGTAATACATGTATATAAAAGTGGCATGTCAGATCTATTTAATTTCTTCATTTGCATATAATTTTCTACAAACACCTGCATGTATTGTTTTGTCGAAAATTGTAAAGAAATTATTTCAAGCTATTCATTCCGATTTTGAACACTTTAATATAGACATGTATAGTTTATAGATGCACATTCTTTGTATGTATTTAAAAAAAAGTATTTTAATTATTATTTTAAATAAGGAATAAAAGAATATCTTTACTGTACTGACGTTAAAAGTACATGTACGTTGTACGCCTGGCACCGATTGAAATTGAACAGATTTGTTTCTCTATCTTACTGTCATGTTGTAAATTTTGAATTTACCGGGTGGCAGTAAATACAAAATTTACAACATGACAACAGTTGTCATGTTGTAAATTTTGTATTTACTGCCACCCGGTAAATTCAAAACTTACAACATGACATTACCATGCGTACATATTTACTATGACACCAGTACATATTTACATTCAGTGTATATTTACCCCCCCCCCCCCAAATGACTACATTGGAAATCTGTGGCGTTCATTGTTTTGCTTAAATAATCGTTAAATTTGATCTATCCTATCTGAAAAAAAAAAAGTGGGTTAAAGGACCGACGTGTCGAAAAAAAAATATTCCTGCGCGGATCTAGAGAGGAGTCGGATGGAATTTCATCTTTTTTTCTATATTCACATAGTAAAATAACTTAGAATGTGCCTCGGGGCCACTTGGAAAACACAATTATCTCTTTGACCTACCTATGAAAAATTTTCTGGATCAGCGTATGATGCACTTGATTTTTTTATCGTGCAAGCATATGCCGACATGATCATGAGTATATGATAAAACACAACTTGATTTATATTGCAATCATTTGGTATATTATTAACGCAGTGTAAAAGAAATGTGATGAGAATTTGAAAAGCCGTACCCGGATGTATTTCCAAAAATCTTCTCCTCAAAGCCGCGTCCGATTTTCAATATTTATGACTACCTTTAAGTCCTAATAGTTTGAACAGCTTTCTGATTCTGCTCTAGGGGGAAATCCTCATTACTTGCACGGATCTGTCGACCCCTCCCCCTAGAAATTTTCATTAAAATTCACATTGTTAAGACACGGATCCGGAAATCATGCCTTTAACCCTTCCCCTTCCTTAGGGAAACAATGTAATCCTCTGACCCCCCCCCCTACTTTCCGGGAAAATTTGCTGGATCGACGCATCCATTTTGATTGCGTTATTTATTATAAATACATCTTTAGGTTTTCCTCCCGGGATCCCACATCTTTATTTCATGCGCCCAATTAAGCTGTTTGTAGATTTTGATTTTATGTTTAGAGAAAATATGATCATATGAGGTATACATTGTATGCATAGGTATATGCATAGGTTTAGATAGAGAGATATTAATATAAGTATAATATAAGTTGTAGAACTTGTTCATCAATCGTTGTAAAATAAATAAAGTTCATTTTTCAGATATTAATAGTCCTGTATATGCATTGAATGGTTTTTTTTTTACTAAACAACATTATAGCTGTTCTGATACTCTACCGCTCTCGAACGGTAGCCATGGTGTATCAGAATAGCTGACTTCTATCAGATGTACATGTAACAATAAATAGCGTCTTTCGGTGATTGTGTCATGTGAGTAAATTATAGAAAAAATTTTGAGACAAATACGTAACCAGCGTTATAGATAGTTTATTGTATTCCCCCTGCAGTCGCTGCCTTCATTAGCCGTATCAAACACTATTTAAGGGTTACTTTGCCCACATGTGCTTTCAAGACGACAAGCCCCCCCCCCCCCCCCGATTTAAACCCACAGGGTAGTTAACACTATAGTACTCCTTTTGATAGAAATTCATTTGATTTTTTGCTCGTTTATATTTACATCCATATCGCAATCGTATTATCCATACAAACTTAGTTATAATACGTTAAGTATCTTTATTGTCGATCAGCATTGCAAGTTACACATACGGATAGGCCCATTGCTCGATACCATGGTTTCTGCAACTACATGTACGTGCAAGTCCGTGGAGTTGTGAACGTAATAATCTATGAACGTTCATTGACTGAGATTCTAATGGAAAATGTTCAGAACATTAATAGTGACTCATGCGCGGATCTAGAGACCCCCCCCCCCGGAAAATTCATATTTATTAAACCCACATACTAGTAAAATTCCCGAAAATAAACCTCGGAACCCTCCCCCTTTTTGGAAAACAAAATTATCCTCCCCCAACCCCCAACCCCAACCCTCCGGAAAAATTGTCTGGATCCGCGCGTGCATAGTGTTGCCTGAAACGCTCCTTTTTTTTACCTGGTAAATGCTGATTGAATAATCACTAGACTACCAACCGTCGACTAGTAACAATGTATTTTACCGTATGCTCAAGCAATCGTACCTTGATAGGTTAAATCAACTAGATTGCTGTAAGTGTCCATGAAGTTCGCTCACTACACGGTCAATCTGACTGACCACGTGACAAAGACCAAGGACCGCGCACGCATTCTTTTGAGCAGTCTTCGATGGAATTAGACGTTATTCTTGTATGGTCCAAAAGAACCTTTTCCCGCAAAGAAAAGTTTTCCTTGTTTTGAAGACTTGTAGAACTTCAAAGGTACGTAAACAATTAAATAATCATGTACAATGCTCTCTTTTCTGTCATGTTGCCCGACGTTTTGTTTAACACTCAACGATTAAAGACTTTTTGTCTTTCTTTAATTGAAAAAAAATATATTATTCTCTATGAACTGCGATGATTCCTTCAATAATTTACATATGGACATGTTGTATATTGTCTAAGGTTACAAAAATCGTGACTATCAGACAAGAATATATATATATATAATTTACTGGGACGGATCCAAGAGAGGATTTTGTTTGCCGGGGGGGGGGGGGGGGTATATCATATGCTTCTTTTCTAATTGTCGCTGTTTTTTATAACCATATAAATTTTAAAAATCTGAATTTCCCGGGGGGGGGGGGGGTGCCCTAACTTCATGATGCTCTCGCCCTTGTACATGTAGATTCGAGCAACGCGATAAATGGGGTTTTTAAAAGTGTTATATGAGTTATACTCCTTTCACTCCCTTACTTTTTTCTTTCAGATTTGAAGACGCTTTCTATTTGTCCTCTTTCTATGTTGGAACTGATGACAACGACTGCACCTAGCATGAGGATCTGAATATGTAAAAGGTATATATATAAGACATAGAGTTAATGTTGGTATAATCTATTTTCAATAACATCAGCTGATCATCAAACGCGGATCCAGAGTTTTTCGTGGGGAAGTTTGGGGGATGATTTTGTTTTGTTTGTAGGGGGTGGGGTGGTAGGTGGGTCTGGGGCCTATTTTATGTAATTTTAGCATGTGACTTTTTCAAATAAGTTTGAAATTTTCCAGTTGGGAAGTGGGGCTACGGCCTCCTCTACTCCCTTATAGATCCGCGCAAGACTGATTATATCAGGAAATACATGTACATGAGACATATTTATATCACATTAGCTTTATGCATTTTTCCGTTCATGGGGAAAATTTGCTTTAATTCTGCGTGCAATGAATCTATTGGTCTTCGTATAAAAAAAATGCAGAGTGCAGACAGCTGGCAAAGTCTTAAACTCATCAGTAATAATTGTATTGTTTGGTTTTGTAAAATAAACAGTCATAAACTTGTTACAATAATTAAAAATAGGACTGGAAGTGTAAAATATCCAAAAAGAGTCATTATTAATATAAGATATTCAGTTTGATATAAGATATTAAAAACATCTAAACATAAATTTGAGAAGGGTAATGAGGGGGGGGGGGCATTATTAATGATTATATTTAATTATCAAAGTACTGAAGTACTGAAAGCCGGGCTCTTTTGATGTGTTAAATGCACATTGTGCAGTCAAGACTGACAAAATCTCTCTCGCTCGCTCTCTCTCTCTCTCTCTCTCTCTCTCTCTCTCTCTCTCTCTCTCTCTCTCTCTCATATGCTTTTAATGTCGGCAAAGCGTCAGATAGTGACTAAATTTTAAAAGCGGCTATTAGCAAAAATATGTCTGTCTATTAAAAAAAAATCAACGGTGCATTGCACTTTGAAACAAGCGTTATAAACTCAATTCCATATTTCTTCGATGTGCAGCCGAATACCAATGCTTTGTAAAGTAGTTCATGGAAATTCATGCGCATTGTATGTGTCAAAAATGTATACTATAAGTCTTGTTTTTCAAACACGTAATTAATAAGAAAACAACCACTCTTCGCTAAATTTATTCGCATCGCAACCCCCAACCCCCCAAAAATCACAATACATTTCAAAAACATGGCGCTCTGTGTAACTATTTGGTATAGCGGAAGCTTTTACTTTGACGCTGTTCGGTTATTTGTTTACTTTTGAAGCTCTGCTATTTATAGTAATTTTGGCGATTTGCCTGCCTACAGCCAGGACTCTGCTTTCAGCAGAGCCCGGCTAAAATTTTTTTTGTTTTTTTTTTGCGCAGTTGCATCCATATTATTACATTGTGTATTTGGTATCGCGAATCTGCACGAAATTCAAATGAAACGGTGGAGGGTTAAGAACTAAAGTGCAATGTCGGGCAAATTTAATTGACGTAGTTTACAATAAGATCCCCTTTAAAATTTGATCCAAATTGCAATTATGTTTATTCACAACAACATATTACAGCTACAAATAATAAAAAGTTCCCGGTTAAATATACACTACATAGTTATGTAATTATTGATGTCGGATGAAAGCTTTTTAATCATTATCTCTCCTTTCCCTTAATTATATGAAATTCTAGTCATTCCAATTTGTCCTGACTATAAAACTTATATTATTTTTAAACATTGGGCGATGGAAAATATCAGTTTTCATGATTTTTTTTAAAATGGATATCGCTATTTGTCTATGCTTGGAAGGGAGGGGGGGTCTTTAAATATGTATTTTAAAAAACTACAATTCTTATTTTTTTTTTATTAGTGTTTAACAATGCTTTATATATATATTGTTATGCACACACACACACACACACACACACACACACACACACACACATATATATATATATATATATATATATATATATATATATATATATATATATATATATATATATATATATATATACACCCCCTAACCCCCTGAATAAAAACCATCAATCATGACAGGGGTTTTAGAAATAACAATTCTTCCGTCAGGTCTTTTTTTTTTTATTGAGCTACCTGTCGTAAGTTGGCTATTTTAAAATTAGAAAAATTGCATGAAGTTATAAAATGTTTTTCAAAAACTAAGTTGAAACTTTGTGATTAAAGAACAAACCCATATGTAATACTAAGGCTTATATAAAATTGATGAAATATAATAAAACGTATCGCTAAGTGTTTAATTAACCTTTGTTATAGAGGGATTGATAGTCTTGGTAATTTTAATGCTATGTTATTCTAATCTGTATAAAGATATTAATAGTACACATGTAAAATATTCAATTTTAAAGAGACAGTACGGCGCATCTTATTAAAAAACCGACTTAAAAAAATTTTCCGATCGGGTTCGGTATTTTTGTACTACTCATAAATGTATAAACTTTCAGAAAATTACAAATTCCTCCGTGAAATAAATCTAATTGTTTCATTAAAATTAATAATTAGGTATAACCTATACATATATACATCGCCACGTGTAACGGGGTTCCACTTTCTATACCATTACGCATGCGTATTTACTATAAACAAACCAGCATGGCGAGTAAGAGACCGGGTAGGCCTGCTTACTTGACTGAATTGGCAAAGAAAATAAGGTAATAATTGTTCGAAGTTTTTGAAATAACCACAGTTATTATTTTGTAAGCATGTATTTTGCGTGTTTATCATAGGAGTTGCTACAACCTAAATTCATGTTTGTAAGTGAGGCTCCTTGAGGGATAATTTGACATATTTATGTCTGTTAATTTTAAAATGAATTGAAATTGGTAAGCCATTAATAAATTATCGAGAAAGTGATGATGTGTTCTGTTTAGAGGGTCCCTTTTACCTCGTATACCACGATGATCGTAGTCGGGCGAAGATATTGTAGTTTTCAGCTCGTGTCAATTACTGTCAATCAAAATCCACGTGGTACAAATAAACGATATAAGATTATTCAGGTTTGTACGACCCTTAAATTTCCGGAAGCTAATAATTACATTAATTAGGTATGTAAAAGAGATTTTTATGTACTTCAACTGTCACAATCAACGTTATTTCGTATTTCCTAACAATACAATGGATAAATCTGAAGTTATTCACACATGTGTTTTCAGCTGTACTGTCGCTTTAATACTTAATAAAAATATTTGGATTTTTTTTTACCATTGAATAGTTTAAAGCCAAAGTTATCATATTATAAAATCTTAAAAAAAGATCTGATGGGTAATTTTTTTTTCACCTCTCAGCCTCCTGAAAAATAACTGAAATCAATTTATCTTATAACGATTTCCGATCCTCAGCAATGTTCGATAACTCTAAATTATCCGGAATTTTTTTTATTCGTACTGTACCATAAATCTGCCTTATATATAGACAAATCTAATTAGTCTTGTAGTGTTAATATTACAAACAGTTATTCAACAAACTGCTTGGCTTAGTGGTTTCACGGAGACCCACAACATAAAGGCAAAGGGGTTCGAGCCACCGATGCACCGGTTCAACCGGTTTTTTTTTTTAATTTGATCTCAATTTACATCCATCGTGGGCAAATTTGCAATAACTTTGTAAAATGCATGGATACCATCAGCAAATTTCTTTTTATTTCATTTCATTTGTAAAGTTTGAAGGATAAATAACATTTTGATGATGAAAAAAAAATACTTTGATGCTGAGGATCGGAGAACCTTAAAACAAATTTCTTTTTCTTTCAGTGTATGTAAACATTTGTTAACAGTTCCAACAAATTCAAAGAAATAAAACGGTTGGATGGAAACTATTGATATTAATACCAGACTTTAAGTTTAAGAAATATTTTATTAAAAAATACACAATGAACATGGATTGAACAGCAGGCAAAAATTGCCTATATTAGTTCTCTCCATCAGAGATCAAGGTATAAAAATTTCTAATACTAATAGTGTATACTTTTTAAAGTTTTACATGGACATTTTACTAACTTAGAGAGAATATAAAGGAGTTAGTTAAATAACAAGATAATGCAATTTATATAGAAAAAGAAAAAAAAACAAAACAAAAGAGAAAATATATATTTTTATTTAGTAGTTATAACATAAAGGTCTCAATAACTATACATGTAAAGTACATGTAGCACAGTGTTACTTATTGTCTAAAATATTTTACTGGGTTTTTTTATGAATTCATAAACGTGGTAAAAAAAAATGACATATTTTCTGAGAGAGACAGACAATCATAACCATGTAGAACAATATTAATATCGTTTGGTCTGTCATGATCTTTCATGTATCTAAACGGAGAATTTCTCTGAGGATTATAATATTGACAATGAGAAAAAATGAAATGAATCCTTTGGGAATACCCACATTTTAAGGTGGTATGGAACACTTCCATGCTGTGACGTATTGTTTATCGAAATAAACAATAAAATGAAGTGTAATTATGTAAGTAGTTTTTTTTCCCCAATATTGTCACCTAACAGCGTAGCGCAGTGGGTTAGAGGGTTTACTACGAATCTGTAAGTCATGAGTTCGAATCCTGCTCGGGGTTTTACAATGTTTACTTGTCCAAATATTATTAAAAGCTATTTTTTGGTTAAATATTGTAAAATTTGAAAATTCTAAACCGGTGAAAGTATTTCAATTATAATGTACTTTAATCCACCTTAATATCGACAGATATCGATGTCCCATACCACCTTAAACATTTTGATGATTCAAATAGATTACGATTATACAAATCTGGGCTGGGTTTCACAAAACTATCATAAGATCTATCATAAGATCTATCTTAAGATTGTCATAAGATCTGACTTATGACAATCATAAGATTTATCACTTCCGTTTCAAAAAACTATCTTACAAGTTAGAAATCTTATGATCAATCTTAAGGTAAACTGTATGATTGAATATACAAAGTTTTTATTGCGAATTATAATATACCTGGACAGAGTTTGTTTTCTTTTTGTTTCAATATTTTGAGATTTCGAATAGGACACTTGGCTATTTACTTAATAAAGGCATGAGTGGATCCAGAACATTTTTCCAGGAGGATCCGAGGGAAAATTTTGCTTTTCGGAGGGAGGGGGCATGACCTATTTTTGTTAATGATACCATGCAAATTAAACAAGTTTGAATTTTCCAGGGGGAATGGGGACCGGACACCCCTCCCCTCCGGCACCACACACGATAGTTCAACAAGTTTTATACTTTGAAACAATATTTAATTTTTTGCCAAATGAATATCTTTTACGAGGGCGGGGTTTTATGATGACTAGAAAAAAATGAGATGTTATATTTACAATTAAATCTAGTACCAGGTAATATAATTTCCTATATAATAATATGTATTAAGTTATTAATATCAAATTTTATAAATTAAAGCTTTTAAAGCAATTATCATGATCAGTGCACCTAAAACTCATCTTTAGGGCACCGACACTTGTTTCGATAGGAATTATCGTCCTAGCATTTAATTTTACGATTATAGCGAATTCGGATATAACGAATTTACGGATATAGCAAACTGATTTTGAGTCACGTAGAGGTGAATAATGACGAACTTTAACACTTTTATGACGAATTTCTTTACAGTTTCAAAAGTTTCCACTGCCATTTAACAAAATAGTTTGAACGAACTTATTTTCACATAAATTATTTAATTTATAATCCGATTATTAAAGGTATCAAAAGGAAGTATCTTTATTCTAGCCTCTATTAGCTGAAATTATAGTCTTGTGAAAGAAAACATGTTTATAGTAGATTCACTTTAGTTTTTACTACGAATTCGTTATACAGATATAACGAATTACGGATATGAAGAAGTTATAATCCATTGGTCCCTAGGACTTCGCTATAACCGAGTTTTACTTTATACATGTACTTTACTTTGTCCAAGGTTCCTATTCCTATGTCCATTTTTCCTTATTTTCTCAATTAAGATACATGTAATTATAGACATACAAAACGGGGGCAACAAAATCGACACGAGAAAAGGGTCTTAGGCTTCTTTTCTCTCAGCATATCTCCTTTTTTAGTGACCGAAAAATTAATAAAATTGAAATCAATTTTTGAAAAAGGGAATTTAGAATAAAAAATATGATATATTAGACTTACTTAAAGTTTTTAAAAACACTTTGCACAATTATTAACATAATTATACGGGTTTCTTTACGCGTTTGCAGTGCAAACCCTTATTCGATTTCCAAGCTAGCTATGTTCTTTAACATGTAGGAACTGTGACTTTTTATTCTATTTTAAATCAAATTAGTATAGAGACTGAGGTGTATTTATTAAAACCGAGATATCAAAGAAAACATGAAGGAAAAGAGAGATAAATCGAGATATAAAAAAAAAATGAAGGAAAAGAGAGACTGGGACAGAGTTAAATCAAATGAGCTTTCCTGATCAACATTTGTCTATCGTCTGGTTTCGTCCCTGATATCTTACGGCAAAAAAAAAATTCCTATTTGAATTTTTTTGACATAGTGATGCTGTCTTAAATATGTTGAACTCTCATTCATATTGAAATAGTTATGTGACCTAATGAAATTAAATTGAATTTTTTTTCTTTCACATTTTGCATTTAATGAGAAGCAGAGAAACTAATGTATTTCACAAAATTTGATTAGATTTGACTTCATTTCAAAATAGCAAAAGATCTGAATCTCTAGTCATTATTATTGCATGTAAACGGCTTATTTGTACACATGTACTTAATAAATATTATATATCTTAACACATTTTGAAGCAAAAACAAAGGACACAAGCTGTCTAACTTTGTGTTCATGCAACCCTAAGTTATCATGTTGAAATAAAGGGTCGTTAGGCCCGGTGTGTAGATTTAATATTTTTCATGTTGAACCTTGTATTACACATTTCTTTATGATGAAATATTTAACCCCCCCCCCCCCCCCTTTACATAAATAAATATATTACGTACAAAATGCCCTATATCACTTTTTAAGGAGGCTGGGTGGTCAACATATAAAACCATCAGATCTACCTGGTGACTTTAAACATAATTTTTTTTATTTTTAAATCTAATAACCGTAACTATTAAGAAATAATTGACAATATTTGTTGTTCATTTTCCTTTATCTTTATACAAAGCTCTTCTTGTAAAGGAGATTAATGTAGTCTAAAAAATGGCCACGACCATCCAACCCTCTTAGGCTTTTTTAAGGCAAGGAGTTAGGGAACTCATGAAATACTCTCGGTGTCTCTGCATCCCAGGTTAAAGATCTTGGAACAGCATGGTTTATTTTAGCTCCCAATCTGTAGCTCCGATCTGAAAAAAAAAAATCGAATGGATATACTGGGAGCTACAGTCCCGTACGTGTTTAAAAGTTGAAATTTACGGCGCACAGAAATTGCGCAAGTTTTGGACTGATTAATCTTATTTCGGAACACATTGTGCAAATATTTGATTCCAAAAAATTCGTCAGACATTTTACTTTAGATATCGTCACTTTACTTGCCTCTGATATTCTTTTTTAAAAACACCATCACCAGCCTCGTAAAGTGAAATGGTGCAGTTTGTTTACATGTAAAAATGGCGAGAGGCAAGAAAAGTGACGATATCTGTAGTAAATTGCCTGAAGAATTTAATGGTACTAGTTTTTCACCAAGAATTTGTGTGAAAATATGATTATTCAGTCCAAAACTAGCGTAAATTGCAACTTTTTAACTCGTACGGAACTGTAGCTCCCAGGTCGTCCATCCGAATTTTTTTCAGACCGGGAGATACAGACCCAATCACAACTTCTCGGGCCGGCAGAGCTCGGAAAAATACCTCGAATGTATTAACATAACCAGATGCTAGAGTTTTATACAAAATGGAGTCGCTTCCTATTAAAATAAGTATCGGCTAGACAGTCTTGTATGTCGCTTCTGTGGTATGTTTTAGGGTATATCATTGACTTTAATGAAGTCAAGCTCACATCTCAAAGATCGTAAAATGTGTTGTATTTATATCAAGTTTAATAAAAAGGGGGATTGTCATGGATGCCTATGTAATACATTCGAGGTGTTTTTTCAAGCACTGCCGGAAAGGCCCGATAAATTGCGATTGATACAGACCTTCAGCTAGGTTTATTTTCTATGGACCTTATGCCCTATGTAGATCGAGTTGTGTAAAGGGTGCATTGTTGATGGAACACTTCAAAGACACGAGGACCATTTAAAAATCACGCAGACTTTCTAAATGGAAAATAAATGATAAAAACAAATTAAAAGTCACAAATACATAAAGTGTATTGACACATTCGCTCCTGAAAAGATTGAAAGAAAAAAAATGTAAATTGTGATAGACGAGTTTTGTTCTTGATTATTTGGACATGTCATGTAATCACGGCGCAATGACCCTGAATTCAGCGATGTCACGGATGTCATAATAAGTATGCGAACACATACTAGTATTTTAATGTATTCCGTGTAATTACCTTTACATAATCATCATTTCCGAAAGTAATGCGCTGGAGATAATCAAAAATACTTTTGTTAATACCCCAAAATATAGCATCAGAATTGTAAATCTATAATGACAGAACAATAAATAGAAATTTAGTCGAAATCTATCGCAAATCATGAAAATTAAAATAGTTTATTAATAATATTGTGATTAATAATTTTTTTTCAAAATATTATTTGTATCGTGTAACCTGCATCATGTAATTCCCATTACTGTAATTATAAACAAATTTGTTTTTTCTAAAATGTTATTGGTATTTGACGTCCATAAAAATAGACTAGATAGTAAGATTAATACATGTAGTAGTGTCCGCGTAATTTTTTAACAGCCCTCGTACACGTACAATCAGGAATTAGATGCCGCTTTTTAACAGCCCTCGTACACATACAATCAGGAATTAGATGCCGCTTTTTAACAGCCCTCGTACACGTACAATCAGGAATTAGATGCCGCTTTTTAACAGCCCTCGTACACGTACAATCAGGAATTAGATGCCGCTTTTTAACAGCCCTCGTACACGTACAATCAGGAATTAGATGCCGCTTTTTAACAGCCCTCGTACACGTACAATCAGGAATTAGATGCCGCTTTTTAACAGCCCTCGTACACGTACAATCAGGAATTAGATGCCGCTTTTTAACAGCCCTCGTACACGTACAATCAGGAATTAGATGCCGCATCTAACAAGTACAGGTATTATTTTATAGATATTGATTTTTTAAAATCAGGTTGATTGTTTTACAAAAAGAAGGTAACACTAGCTGTAGCAGATCTCATTTCCAAGCATCTATACACCATACTTAGAACGAAAAGTTGTACATGTAGAATGATGAACCTGTTAATATATGACAGCAGGTATCTTTCGGATACTGTGTGTGACCTTTATATGATCAAAATAATCGAACATTTCAAGTTTATTTAGCAGTTCCACCCTTAATAAGGCTAGGGGGTCGACGCCATTTTTAGACTTTATTGATCTTCTTTAGAAGAAGAGCTCTGTATAAAGGTATTGGAAAATACTAAGATTAAAAATGCTAAAATATATAGAATATTTATTTAGTAAAAAATAGTTTATAGCTAAACAACTTATATCTAAACAGTTAAGGTAGATCTGATGGGTAACTTGTTGACAGCCCAGCCAACCTCTCTACACAAAACTAACGTTTATCTGGTTGCAAATTTCCAGTTTGATAAACATGAATATATATTTCCTAAATGAGTGAACAATTAAGATATTCTAAAGCAGTATCACTCCTCAGAACTATGGCCTCTACCAACTCCAAACTTTATGTAGTGATATTTTATCTTACAATTGATGATCCCAGTCATGATTCAGATGTTGCATGTGGCATATGTTCCAAATGACTGAATTACACCGTTTTGTGAATATGCCTAGCCTTAACCGAACTTGAATGGATAGAGTTTTGGGAAATGCATATAACCCTATGATTGTCATGTTTGAGATGTTGCATGTGATTTGTTAGGACCAAAACAAAAACTCTTGTGTAACTATTAGCTTTTAACTTACCTACTCCAAACAGGCGTGCACAATCCATCTAGAAGTGTATGCTTTATTTGCTACGCGTTCATGTTTATATTTTCTGGACAAATACATGTAAATACAATAATTTTTAGTGCAATTCAACTCCACAGTAACGAATTATAAATTCAATTAGATTAAATTCATTAAATTTCCTCCCATCCAGCCCGTTTTTAGTTCATGCACTGAATGACAAACTGTAGCTTTAGGTGAATTTTATTCAAATTTTATTTTTCAAACTACTGACTTAGTTTATTGTGTCCATCATAGCTACCTCTAATAACAAATAATTCAGATTTTAATAACCAAATTTGGCCAAAGTACATGGTGCACCATTAAAACGAAAAATAATTGACATAGTGTATTTACAGAGAAAACTCGTTTTTCAGTTTATGCAAGCAAAATATGTGTATAATTATAAATGTTAAATCTACTGCTTTTTAGCTCACCTGAGCTGAAAGCTCAAGTGAGCTTTTCTGATCAAAATTTGTCCGTTGTCTGTCGTCGTTGGCGTTGGCGTCGGCGTTGTCGTTGTAAACTTTTCACATTTTCATCTTCTTCTCCAGAACCACTGGGCAGATTTCAACCAAACTTGGCACAAAGCATCACTGGGTAAAGGGGATTCAAGTTTGTTCAAATGAAGGGCCACACCCTCTTTAAAGGGGAGATAATTTAGAATTATTTAAAATTTGTTGGTATTTTTCAAAAATCTTCTTCTCAAAAACTATTTGGCCAGAAATTCTGTAACTTGTATGGAAGCATCATCAGGTAGTGTAGATTCAAGTTTGTTCAAATCATGGTCCCCGGGGGTAGGGTGGGGCCACAATGGGGGGATGAATTTTTACAAAGGAATATATAGAGAAAATCTTTAAAAATCTTCTTCTCAAAAACTATTAGGCCAGAAAAGCTCAAACTGGAGTGGAAGCATCCTCAGATAATGTAGATTCAAGTTTGTTTACATCATGGTCCCCGGGGGTAGTATGACGGGGCCACAATGGGGGGATGAATTTTTACATAGGAATATGTAGAAAAAATCTTTAAAAATATTCTGGGAAAGTTTTCAGTCCAAAAAGTAGTAACTGGTGTGAAAGCATGGGTTGTGCAGATTAAAGTTTGATCAAACCATGATTCCCTAGAGAAAAGTGGGGCCACAAGTGGGGGGGGGGGTATATAGGAATAGAAAAAAATCTTCTTACAGGTACAACAACAAAAGGGGCTATGTATTTACCATAAAAATGTGTGGATAAAAATCGGCAGATGTTTTAAATTTTTTGAGCAAGATCTACTGTACTTAGTTGTCAAGATATTTTGATTTTGATACTGTAATGCTAATTTGATCAGATATAAGGCTATTGTTGCTCAGGTGAGCGATGTGGCCCCTGGGCCTCTTGTTACACTTTCTACCTTCAAGAATGACAGAGCTAATACCAAATGAAAACACCTGAATGCCTTGTAAAATTGGGTTTGTTCAAATCATGAGACATGATTAAAAATAGAGCAATAGAAAAATCCTAGACGGCAATACGATGTAATTTTGATAAAAACTCTAAATCAAGTCACCCCTCCAATTTTATACTCGAGTAAATCATGAAAACCGAGGGTTTTTTTAGGAGGCTGTTATCAATTATTTGAGTATTATTTTGTTAGCATTGTTGATGTTATACATGTACAATAAATGTATTAAGTACTAGTAGTTACAATACTCGATTAATACTGTTAAAGCACAGAAAGCCAGGAATATTTTTCAGTGTAACTCGGTCAATATAGATTTAAGTTTAACCTTGCATTAAATTACATTTACTATCATTTGGTATAAGATCTTTTGGTAGTTAAGTTTTTTTCTGTTCTATATAATTGCAGCTACTAAGCAGGACTTGGAGAAATCAGAAAATATGACTGAGAATAAAAAATCACCAGCATGAAGTATTCATCAACGAGATTAGTCAAGGTTCAAATATGCCTACTTGTATCGGAAGTCTGAGAGGAATTCGTCTGAAATGTGTGCAATGGAATTCTGGAGGAAAATTGACACGCCATTGAAAAAGTTATCGAACCGCTTGTGAAATTAATCAGTTTTAAGGTCAATGTGTGCACATCGCCAATCTCATTGTTAAAAAACTAGGGATTCGGCTTCAAGTGAAATATCAATAAGCTCATTTTACAATTTGTTTAAGATATGCATACGCAATTGTTTTATTGTTAATAAAGTTCGGTTTTTGTTGTTTTTTATTTTGAGAAAGATATAAAGGGGAACGGGAAATTGTCAGTATTGGGTCACAACCCCCTCTCTCTATCTCTCTCCCCATACACCCATCTCTTTCTCCTCACACTCCCCCCTTTAAATTTTTCTCACCACACACACCCCTTTCTTCCCCATTCACATTTCCTCTTTCTTCCAACTCCCACTCCCTCCTCTCTCACCTCACACACTTCCCCCTCTCTTTACCCA
The DNA here is from genome assembly GCA_020458035.1 of Magallana ariakensis. Taxonomy (NCBI): domain Eukaryota; kingdom Metazoa; phylum Mollusca; class Bivalvia; order Ostreida; family Ostreidae; genus Magallana; species Magallana ariakensis. The sequence goes on from CM035813.1 coordinate 52,021,974, forward strand.
CTCATACTCTCTCTCTCTCTCTCTCTCTCTCTCTCTCTCTCTCTCTCTCTCTCTCTCTCTCTCTCTCTCTCTCTCTCTCTCTCTCTCTCTCTCTCTTCCCACTTACACTACACCTTCTTTGTCTTCCCACTCAAAATCTCCATCTCTTTATTTAACTAACAATCCCCATCTGTCTCTTCCACTCACACTTCCTCCTCTCTCTTTTCACTTACAATTTCTCCCTCTCCACTCACTCCTCATCTCTCTTTCTCTCACTTTTCCCCACTCACTCTCCTCTCTCTCTCTCTCTCTCTCTCACACACACACACACTTTACCCCCTCTTTCCTCACTCAAACTCTCCCCCTCTTCCTCCCTTACACCCCCCCCCTTCTCTCTCCCCCACTCAAGGAGAAAAATGTGAGTGTGAAAGAGGGGGAGAGTGCAAGTTGGGGGAGAGAGGGGGTGAGTGGGTAGAGAGAGAGTGGGGAGAAAGAGTGTGAGTGGGGAGAGAGAGTGTGAGTGGGGAGAGAGAGAGGGGAGAAAGTGAGTGGTGAGAGAGAGGGAGAGTGTGAGAGGGTAGAAAGGGAGAGTGTGAGTTGGGGAGAGAGGGGGAGAGTGTGAGTGGTGAGAATGGAGTGGAGAGAGTGTGAGTGGGGAGAAAAAGAGGAGGGAGAGTGGGAGGAGTGTAAGTGGGGAGAATGGAGTGGAGAATGAGAGTGTCAGTGGGGAGAAAGAAAGGGGAAAAGTGTGAGAGGGGAGGGAGAGTGTGAGTGGGGGATAGTGTGTGTGGGAAGAGAGAGAGGAGGAAAGTGAGTTGGGGAGAGAGAGAGTGAGTTGGTAGAGAGGGGGAGAGTGTGAGTGGGGGTAGAGAGAGAGGCCAAAGTGTGAGTTGGGAAGGAGAGTGAATGGAAGAGAGAGGGAGTCAGTGGGGAGAAAGAAAGGGGAAGAGTGTGAGTGGGGGAGAGTGAGGGTGAGTGGGAGAAAGGAGGGTGAGTGGGGAGAGGAGAGGGTGAGTGGGAGAGAGGGGGGAGTGTGATTGCGGAGAGTGTGAGTTTGTAGAGAGGGGTAGAGTGTGAGTGGGGGTAGAGAGAGAAGGGAGAGTGTGAGTGGAGAGAGTATGAGTGGGGAGAGGAGAGTGTAAGTGGGGAGAGAGAGTGTGAGTGGGGTGAGAGGGAGAGAAAGTGAGTGGAGAGAGAGTGGGAGAATGTGAGTGGGGAGAGGAGAGTGTGAGTGGGAGAGAGGGGGGAGTGTGATTGGGGAGAGAGAGAGGAGGAGAGTGTGAGTTGGTAGAGAGGGGGAGAGTGTGAGTGGGGGTAGAGAGAGAGGGGAAAGTGTGAGGTGGGAGAGAGAGTGTGAGTGGGGAGAGAGATAGAGAGGGGAGAAAGTGAGTGGTGAGGGAGGAGGAGAGTGTGAGAGGGTAGAAAGGGAGAGTGTGAGTTTGGGAGAGAGAGAGTGAGTGGGGAGAGAGGGGGAGAATGTGAGTGGGGAGAAAAAGAGGAGGTAGATAGGGTGGAGAATGTGAGTGAGGAGAATAGAGTGGAGAGAGTGTGAGTGGGGAGAAAGAAGGGGGAGAGTGTGAGTGGGGAGAAAAAGAGGAGGAAGAGTGTGAGTCGGAGGAGAGTAAGTGTGGAGAATGGAGTGGAGAGTGAGAGTGTCAGTGGGGAGAAAGAAAGGGGAAGAGTGTGAGAGGGGAGGGAGAGTGTGAGTGGGGGAGAGTGTGAGTGGGAAGAGAGAGAGTGGGGGGGGGGAGAGAGAGAGTGTGAGTGGGGAGAGAGTGTGAGTGGGGAGAGAGAGTGTGAGTGGGGAGAGAGAGAGGGGGAGGGAGTGAGAGGGTAGAAAGGGAGAGTGTGAGTTGGGGAGAGAGAGAGGGTGAGTGGGGAGAGAGGGGGAGAGTGTGAGTGGGGGTAGAGAGAGAGGGGAAAGTGTGAGTTGGGAAGGAAAGTGTGAGTGGGGGAGAGAGGGGGTGAGAGGGGAGAAAGAAAGGGGAAGAGTGTGAGAGGGGAGGGAGAGTGTGAGTGGGGGAGAGAGAGAGTGAGTGGGAGAAAGGAGGGTGAGTGGGAGAAAGGAGGGTGAGTGGGGAGAGGAGAGTGTGAGTGGGAGAGAGGGGGGAGTGTGATTGCACAGAGAGAGAGGAGGAGAGTGTGAGTTTGTAGAGAGGGGGAGAGTGTGAGTGGGGATAGAGAGAGGGGAAAGAGTGAGTTGGGAGAGAGAGTGTGAGTGGAGAGAGTGTGAGTGGGGAGAGGAGGAGAGTGTAAGTGGGAAGAGAGAGTGTGAGTTGGGAGAGAGGGAGAGAAAGTGAGTGGAGAGAGAGGGGGAGAATGTGAATAGGGAGAGAGAGAGGAGGAGAGTGTGAGTGGGAAGAGAGGGAGAGAGTGTTAGTGGGGGAGAGAAAGGGGAAATTTTGAGTGGGGAGAGAGAGTGGCAGGGTGTGAGTAGGGGAGTGTGTGAGTGGGTAGAGAGGTGAGGTAGAGTGTGAGTGGGGAGAGGAAAGTGTAAGTGGGGAGAGAGAGTGTGAGTTGGGAGAGAGGGAGAGAAAGTGAGTGGAGAGAGAGGGGTAGAATGTGAGTGGGGAGTGGGAGAAAAGGGGAGAGTGTGAGTGAGGAGAGGAGAGTGTAAGTGGGAGAGAGGGGGAAGTGTGATTGGGGAGAGAGAGAGAGAGAGGAGGAGGAGAGTGAGTGGGGGTAGAGAGAGAGGGGAAAGTGTGAGTTGGGAGAGTGAGTGGGAGAGAGAGTGTGAGTGGGGAGAGGAGGAGAGTGTAAAACTACTGGCTTTGAAAACCCCTGTCCGTATGAAAATTCCCTGTCTTTCCCTGTCAACCCCTGTGTTTTCCCTGTCATCCCCTATGCACCCCCTGTCATCCCCTGTACACATCCCCTGTACACCCTGTTATTCCCTGTCAGCCACTGAATACATCTCCTGTGTGCCACTGTAAGCCCCTGTCACCCCCTGTACGCCCCTGTCATCCCCTGTAAACCACTGTATTTCCCTGTACATGCCCCTGACACCCCCTGTACGGTTTTTGACTGTTTATAACAGCCTTTTCTGTTATTAAATTTCAATGTTTTTTTCTTAATTCAATTATTTAACCCGCATGTGATATAGTTTGAGCTGTAAATCAATTTTTGAGCTCAACAGAGCGCCGACTCGCTTAGACACACTGTTATCTTAATTTTAAAAATAATATGTTTACATTCCTAATTTATTGATACTTAAATAATCATGCTAACAACTAAAGGCTCGAGATTCACCGGGGGGGGGGGGGGTAATTATAAATCTCAGGTGAGAGCGGGGACTATTTTCGGTAGGTGTGAAAGCCTTCAGAGCATTTTGTCCATTAGCGGTCGGGAACATCACTACTCCGTAATATTTGAAAAATACATATAAGAAATATTGTGAATTATTTTTACAAAGATCAAGCGCAGCACATGGTGTCTAGCATTTGATTTTGTGTATCTAAATAAATATTTGCACACTGAAACCAGTAAATCAGTCAGAAGGTAGAATGTACAAGTGTAAGCAGCCATGATACGATAGAGCAGGTCAATATTTTTTTCATAAGCTCCTGATTGTACCTTTATTAATTTCCCTTGAATGGCAAAATAAAGCTTCAATAGCTAATACATTTACCTAAGAAATAATTTTAGTATTTTTTTAATACATGTATGTTTCTGAGCCGCTTATTGGACCCTTGAATTGAATGTTAACTGATGTTTTATTATCACTCATAAACAATTTAATAATTTCTAAAATCTATATTTCCTTTTACTGCGAAGAGGAAGATATCAGAGAGAGAGAGAGAGAGAGAGAGAGAGAGAGAGAGAGAGAGAGAGAGAGAGAGAGAGAGAGAGGAGAGAGAGAGATGTTTGCATTGATTTAGAATTAAAAGTTACTAAAAGTTTACCCGGGAATTAATTTCCTAATAAGTTAACATGCATTCCTAATTTTATTCCCAATTCTTTATTATTATTTAGATTAACTTAAAGCGATCACATTAATTTTAATCCACCAGTGTTTTATTTTACACCATTTTAATTGATCAAAGAATTTATTGAAGTTACAGTTTTCAAAGGAGAGGATGTTGGTATTATTTTTTCACTCGGTCAGTGGTTATATAATAGCTACTATACACAGCCCTTCTTTGCAATTTGCAGATCACAGAAGCGAGGTAGGGAAAATAAGATCACAGAAACGCGTGTACAGGTATATACACACACTTTCTAAGATCTGAATAGTCGGTCACTGATTATATAATTTGGCTACTGTACACAGCCCTTCTTGACAATTTGCAGTGCACGGTGGCGAGGTTGGGAACAAGGAGGTGACAGACACATGTGTACTTGTATATACACACTCCCTCAGATCTGAATGCTCGGTAATGCTAAACAATTATGCAATATGTTGTTTAAACGCCGCTTATGACTTTCTTTCCCAGTCTGTCAAGTAAAGAAAACAGAAATTTAAAACTTTGATTTATCAGTTCTAAGAATACCAAACATAAAAGGAAAGAGCTTAAAATTCGGAACATCATTTGACCCAGTCATACGAATTAAACCGTAATGCTCTCATATTTTTCATTTTTCAAATTCAGAATTTAAATAAATGTAAGATATTTTTTTCTAATCTAAAACACGGAAAATTGTTTTTAGATCATGCATGCGTGTCTTTACGTTACCCGTTACCGGTATTTGTACACATGTATTAAATTATTCATGAACTGTATCATTGTTTTATATTTATGAAGACAATTCTATACAATAATACATATGACTTACTAAACTGGACAATTAATGCACCCTCATAAAAGTTAAAAGTGTCAAAGGACCGGACTAATTCCCCCTCCTAAAAAACAAACTCTCTCTCTCTCTCTCTCTCTCTCTCTCTCTCTCTCTCTCTCTCTCTCTCTCATAATTTATAAGGGGAAAAAAACAATGGTTTACAACAAATATTACGATTGCGATTTACATGACTTAGATATTAAAACTAAGTAACTTCCTGCTAAATACAATCAACATGCATTTCATTGGGACCATATCATTCTCTGCATCATTACACCAGGCAAAACAGTCAAAATATTGGTGAGCATTTCGATCGGTGTGTGATTATATGCACGTGCTTATCATGGTGTGTTAATAATCACTTTAACTCAGGCAATCTACATGACACAGAACGTTGCAGATTTCCTGCACTCATCTACCACTTATAAGCGGTTTATCTGTATATATTACATTTTATCTTGATATGTGTCAATGTTGAGTCAGAATTATTCACGTTTTTAATAAAATTGACCTATATGAAATACAAGGAAAAACAAACACCGTCTAAACCATAAATGCTTTTCTTTATTTCCATATGTATCAGAAACTGCTAAATATATACCGGTATTTAGGAAAACCCGAAAACATAATTTAAAACATTTTTTTTTACTTTAGCAAGCATTTAAAGATCGTACAGAGGATGTCAGGGGCATGCACAGGGGCATGCACAGGGACATACAGTGGCTGACAGTGGATGACAGGGGCGTACAGGGGGTGACAGGGACTTACAGTGGCACACAGGGGATGCGTACAGTGGCTGACAGGGGAGTACAGGGGCTGTGTACAGGGGATGACAGGGGGTGCACAGGGGATGACAGGGAAAACACAGGGGTTGACAGAGAAAGACAGGGGATTTTCATACGGACAGGGCTTTTCAAAGCCAGTAGTGATATAAGTGGGAAGAGAGAGTGTGAGTTGGGAGAGAGGGAGAGAAAGTGAGTGGAGAGAGAGGGGGAGAATGTGAGTAGGGAGAGAGAGAGGAGGAGAGTGTGAGTAGGTAGAGAGGGAGAGAGTGTTAGTGGGGGAGAGAGAGAGGAAAGTGTGAGTGAGGAGAGAGAGTGGCAGGGTGTGAGTAGGGGAGAGTGTGAGTGGCCATGGGTAGAGAGGTGAGGTAGAGTGTAAGTGGGGAAAATGGAGTGGAGAGAGAGAGTGGGTAGAAAGAAAGAGGAAGAGTGTGAGTGGGGAAAGAAGGGAGAGAGAGAAAGGAGGAGAGTGTGAGAGGGGAGGGAGTGTTGTGAGTGTGAATGGTGTGATAGGGAGTAAGAGAGATGGATTGTGAGGGGATGGTGAGATAGAGGGGAAGTGTGAACAGGGAGGGCGAGTTCGAGTGGAGGGAGAAAGGAAGAGGGTGTGTTAGTGGGGAGAGGGTAAATGTGACTGGGGAGAGAAAGGGAGTGAGTGCATGAGGAGTATGTATAAGAAGTATACCAGTAATGTAAATTGAATTTTCAGCTAAAGAAAGTGCAAATCTAAACAAGCAAATTTTCAATCATTAAGAATCAATTATATATGTTGGACCATTAAATCAAAGCAAAAAAGAAACGATTAAGAGTTGTTAAGTTAAAAATTGCTTTAAAATTGTAAAGATGGTTAGGAAAACTGTGATGCGTTGTTTTTTCCTAACGCATGACCACACAAATTGTCAAGCATTATAAAGGCAACCACAGCAAAACATGAAGGCATCCGGTGAACATTAAAAAAAGCAAAAACTAAGCGCCGAGCCAAATAAACATCATCGATCCGATGCACAATTGTTCCGGTCCTTGTTTAGATGCAGTTTGCTATTACCAGCGAAGCGTAGCATCTTTTAGTAAAGGTCCTTTTTAAAAAAAAAATGTTCCTATAAAGAGCTAGGTCCCGTTCCTTGGAGATTTTAAAAGGAAATCAAATAGACTTTAAAAAGTTTAAAATCTCTAATCAAAAGATAAAATCGTTTAATATATTCGTATATTACACTATAAACTTATACTATAAGTTTACAAAGTAACTTTTGCTATAAAACATCAAACATAGTATAAAACGGATTTAAAATGTGAGAGTGAGAGAGGGGGAGAGTGAATGTTGGGGGAGAGAGGGGGTGAGTTGGGAGAGGTGAGTGGGGAGAGAGTGTGAGTGGCGAAAGAGAGTGTGAGTGGGGAGAGAGAGAGGAGGAGAAAGTGAGTGGTAAGAGAGGGGGAGAGTGTGAGAGGGTAGAAAGGGAGAGTGTGAGTTGGGGAGATAGAGAGGGTGAGTGGGGAGAGAGGGGGAGAGTGTGAGTGGGGAGAAAGAAGGGGGAGAGTGTGAGTGGGGGGAAAAAGAGGAGGAAGAGTGTGAGTCGGAGGAGAGTAAGTGTGGAGAATGGAGTGGAGAGTGAGAGTGTCAGTGGGGAGAAAGAAAGGGGAAGAGTGTGAGAGGGGAGGGAGAGTGTGAGTGGGAGAGAGGGGGTGAGTGGGAGAAAGGTGGATAGTGTGAGTGGGGGAGAGTAGAGTGTGAGGGGGAGAGTGTGAGTTGGTAGAGAGGGGGAGAGTGTGAGTGGGAGTAAAGAGAGAGGGGAAAGTGTGAGTTGGGAAGGAGAGTGTGAGTGGGGGAGAGAGGGGGTGAGTGGGGAGAAAGAAAGGGGAAGAGTGTGAGAGGTGAGGGAGAGTGTGAGTGGGGGAGAGAGAGGGTGAGTGGGAGAAAGGGGGAGAGTGAGTGGGGTGAGGAGAGTGTGAGTGGGAGAGAGGAGGAGAGTGTGAGTTGGTAGAGGGGGGAGAGTGTGAGTGGGGGTAGAGAGAGAAGGGAAAGTGTGAGTTGGGAGAGTGAGTGGGAGAGAGAGTGTGACACAGAGGGTGTGAGTGGGGAGAGGAGAGTGTGAGTGGGGAGAGGAGAGTGTGAGTGGGGAGAGAGGGAGAGAAAGTGAGTGGAGAGAGAGGGGGAGAATGTGAGTGGGGAGAGAGAGTGGCAGGGTGTGAGTAGGGGAGAGTGTGCGTGGGTAGAGAGGTGAGGTAAAGTGTGAGTGGGGGGAGAGTGTGAGTGGGGAGAGAGAGAGTGTAAGTGGGGAGAGAAAGTGTGAGTTGGGAGAGAGGGAGAGAAAGTGTATGGAGAGAGAGGGGGAGAATGTGAGTGGGGAGAGAGAGTGGCAGGGTGTGAGTAGGGGAGAGTGTGCGTGGGTAGAGAGGTGAGGTAAAGTGTGAGTGGGGGGAGAGTGTGAGTGGGGAGAAAAAGAGGAGGTAGAGTGTAAGTGGGGAGAATAGAGTGGAGAGAGAGAGAGTGTGTGAGTGGGTAGAAAGAAAGAGGAAGAGTATGAGTGGGGAGAGAGAAGAGAGAGAGAAAGGGGGAGAGTGTGAGAGGGGAGGGAGTGTTGTGAGTGTAAATGGTGGATAGGGAGTAAGAGAGAGGGATTTTGAGGGGATAGTGAGATAGAGGGGAAGTGTGAACAGGAAGGGCGAGTTCGAGTGGAGGGAGAGAAGAAGAGGGTGTGTGAGTGGGGAGAGGGTAGAGTGTGACTGGGGAGAGAAAGGGAGTGAGTGAAGAGTATGTATAAGAAGTATACCAGTAATGTAAATTGAATTTTTAGCTAAAGAATGTGCAAAACTAAACATAAGCAAATTTTCAATCATTAAGAATCAATTATATATGTTGGATCATTAAATCAAAGCAGAAAAAAAAGATTAAGAGTTGTTAAGTTAAACATTGTTTTAAAATCGTAAAGATGGTCAGGAAAACTGTGATGCATTGTTTTTTCCTAACGCATGACCACACAAATTGTCAAGCATTATAAAGGCAACCACAGCAAAACATGACGGCATCCGGTGAACATAAAAAAAGCAAAAACTAAGCGCCGAGCCAAATAAACATCATCGATCCGATGCACAATTTTGAGTTGTTTAGATGCAGTTTGCCATTACCAGCGAAGCGTAGCATCTTTTAGTAAAGGTGCTTTTTTAAAAAAAAATGTTCCTATAAAGAGCTAGGTCCCATTCCATGGAGATTTTAAAAGGAAATCAAATAGACTTTTAAAAGTTTAAAATCTCTATCAAAAGATAAAATCGTTTTATATATTTGTATATTACACTATAAACTTATACTATAAGTTTACAGAGTAACTTTTGCTATAAAACATCAAACATAGTATAAAACAGATTTTAAAATATGTCTAGCAGAAAAATCTATTCACAGTTATTGAGATAGATCTTGTATGTAACATAAATTTAAAATTTCTTATAACATGATAAATATTCTATTATTAAGGTCTTCCGTTTTCAACGGAAGACCTTGTACTGATTCTGTTGGTAATTCTTTTTATTCTTTTTTTTCTTCTAGACGTTTTTTAAAACTCGAATATCTTGCTTGTTTGTTGTCCTAAAATCTTCAAATTTTCAGGGCATATTGGAAATTACAATTTCTCACTATCTAGAGAAAATCGTTGAAATCAACACTTCCGGTACCGAGTTATTCCCCTTATTAAAAAAATTATAGGCATTCCTGTGCACGCAAAGGCTCAGAAACCGTCCATAGCATGCGTTTCAAAGTCATAAATCTTGAAAATAGACACTTCGAACGTTGTCCTCCGAGTTTTGTTTTTAAGATTTTCCTCATGTAAAGTTTCCAAAAATTAGGTGAAATTTTATGTTTAAAAAATGCTGATTTTTGGTCGTGTTTTTGCCTCGTAACTTTTTAGTTTGAAATATTTTCTTAACACATATAGAACAAAAAATATGCAAAATGTCAAGGACTTTCATCTGAAATCCTTAAAAAGGGGCTGGCCCCTTAAATTAGGGGCCTAGAACCCTTAAAATTCTTCGCTTTATAACTAAAAAACTGTTAATATTTCGATATGGCTTTCGCTGCAAAAGTTGTTCATTATTATCTTATCAATGTCGTTACATTATTATTTTGTTCGGATATTGCGTAATATGAGTGTAAAAAGCTTGACTTGTTAACATGACGATGTTTTCATTTGGCAAGTAAACGAATAGTCGTTGCCCCTATAAAGGATATAAATTTAAAACTGAAAGTGTACCAGCATACACGGGATGCTTTAACTCACTACAAAAAGTGTTTTTTTAAGTATCCATGCTTTTCTTACAGCTTTTATGTGAAGACAATGAGTTACTTTTATTTAGTTTTTACATGTATTATGGACAATCCTTCAAAAACGAGAAAGAGAAAATAAATACATTCTTTTCTTTTCTAGTGAAACACATTATAGAATAAAAATGTATTCTTCTATGTAACACATTTTAGTAATATACTGCGAGCATTTCAAATATTCCTGGGTTCTGAGCTGTGTGTAGCATTGCGTAACACATTCCTCGAGAAAATCGGTCGCGGCTGGACTATAGCTAGCGGTCAGCGGTTATCTAATACACAAGAGTTGCGTCTTGCGTACATGGGTTTATTTAGCCGCAAACACAAAGAATTCTTTCACTTTTAACCTTAAAATTAACCTTAACCTGTAAATTTATGCTATTTAGCATCATAACTGATAAATTCGGGATATGAAACGAGAAGTTTTCATGCATGTAACTGATATTTAATTTCAACAAATAATCTATTTCACAACACGAGATGATATGTTTGTTTTAAATATTATATACTAGTATTAAAACTTAAAACTTCTCTTTGTTTCTTTTTCCGCTTGATTATTTTCTGCGGGGGGACTCTAAGCAAACGGTTCGCTTGAAAACGGCAACATGAGAGTTATATCAATAATGAACTTGAACAAACTAATCAGTGAATCATTTTTTGACTAGATGCGTATACATGTATGAGTGTAATTTTTTATTTGTACATAAAACAAAAAAATTGTCACTAAACCACGCATTTACCCATCCAACGTGGTCGAGGGGATCATGCGCGAGGGGGTACAATTATCTAACACACAATTAAGCTTCGTGCGTATGCTTCAATGAGAAAAGATCCATTCTGCAAACACAAGTTCAAGTTCTTTTTTCCAAGAGACAAATAAATCTCATAGGTTGATTATGCAAAACTTGAATTTTGACGTTCAATTCGCAGAATGTAAAGATCGATTAATTATATAAAATCGTCTAGCATTGATGAAGCATGAATTTTAATTTTGTTTAAACAAACTCGTAATAGAACTATTTATCCACCTTTACTCGTAATATTGTCATTTTGATCGAGATAGATTTTGTCGCATCTATAGTGTCCTTTGTTTATATTGGCTGCGTAAAGGCGGTCTGTGGCTTTTCTTTCGTGTGTACGCGATACTTCTTAAAACTTTGTCATCCTTCCTATGTACAAACATGTACAGTCTGTTCTTTCAAAGTTATATGGGAATCTTGAACATCAAATAGTAATATATTAGATTTTTTGAATTTCAAATTCAAAAGAAATTTTGTATTGCTTCTTACACAGCTTTTAATGTTTTAATTTGTTAATAACTTCAAAATTGTAAAGATAGTACTTTCTATATATATGCATTAATCAGCGATGAATCAAAAGACGGATATTAAATGCAATCATTTTCTGCAACTGATCCTCACTGAGCTTTTCGTAAACAATTATATATGTAACAATTTTAAGTCATTTGCCTCGATGTTCCTGTGCTTCAACGGTAGCGACCAACTGTTATGTAATACCCAAACCCAGATCGCCTTTTAACCTGTATTCCCCGAATCCAAAGTGAACTCTTCCATTCTATTTCACTTTAGGCCAAAACTCTAATACGCATGCGTTTAATCAATTAATGATTCTTGGACGCGAAGAAAAAAATGTTGTATTTGCCGTAAGATAAAATTCTATAGTTGTATGAAACAACCTAAATCATTGCAAAATAGATCATTCTTATAAGAAATTTATGTAATTTTCAAGTAGAACTAGTAATTTTTTAAAATAACTTTTACAGGGATAGCTTTAAATTCAGTAAATATGAGAAAAGCCGGCCCCATGCAGGTGGATTTGAACGGCACGAACGGGATCTGTGGTTCACATACTCAATAATTTAAACCATATAGATCGATACAATCAACTTCACAGAACATTTATAACTCATCTTGCACGACGCAGTGTCATAGAAATTTGCTGCCTGGTAGTTTATATTTTATTTTTATATGTGTGAATGGGTTTCTTTTAAATCTCGCCAGATCTCTATCCTGTCTCTATCATGGAAGATGAAAACAATTACAGTATTATTTTAAATAAAGATACCCAAATAAAATAAAGGGTATAATGAAGTATTATGATGTTGAAAACAATATTTCTATTTAACATTATTTGAGTTCACGTGGGTTTTTTTTCATCAGCTCGATATGATACATTTAAATGCAACTCTTAAATTGTTTTATGTATGATCTTACGTACGGTAAATGCTATGATAAATTAAATATATCATGATTAAAAGAAAATAATGTTAATTGCTCTGTAACCAATTCATGCGCGGATCCAGACAATTTTTTTCGGGTGGAGAGGGCTTCGGAAAGTGTCTCTCGGACACCGGAGTCCGATGGACATTAACGTTTTACAAGGGGGGGGGGGGGGGTCCGAGGCCTATTTACTACATGAGTGTAAGTTTTAATTTTCCAATTAGAGGGGTTTCGGACCCCCAACCCCCTCTAAATCCGCGCATGCAGTGGCGTCGCTAGGGTTAAATATTTGTGAGCAGGAGGTCTGGGCTAAGCTGAACAGATTTTTTAATAATGGTGGCAATAATTCTTTTATCTAGTACAAGTACAGTAAAACACCCATATAACGAAGTGTCAACAGAAATACATATGGATACCTTTCGGGAACATTGTACAACATTAGAACTATTCTTAGTGTCTGTCTCTTCCTGTAAAATCTTTAGAGTAGACAAATCTCTAACATATATATCATCTGAGGCACTAAGATTACAAAATTTGCCCCAAATCAACATTCCGTCCAGCTTTCTATACAATAGCAAGTCTTTGCAAAATGATTTAGACAGCCATGAGAATAATGCTCCATTCGACATTATTAGGGACAATTTAAATCTTGTATAAAGAGTCGACCTGTCTGTATTTTTGTTAAAAATTAAACGACTTCTCGCAAAGTTTGGCAAAAATGTGATGAGGAAATAGAAGAAATGCATAAAAAGCATTGTGTTGAAAAGGAATCACCACCGATCTCATCCATAGAGATGATGCTTTCTTCTGTTAGACCATGCCAATGTTAATTCGCAACACGTTCTCATAAATAATCTTGCGGATGCTTTTTGGAACCAATATAAAGCATATAAAGATCCCTGTCAATGCTGCAGTGATAACTATGTCAAATCTTTAGAACTTTGTTAACATAGCCACATCTCAACCGAGATGAGACTACAATTAAGTGATGGTCGTTTGCTGTCGATTTTAATGACTTAAGACTTTATTCCTGGATCTTCCTTAAATTTTAAAGAATGCAACTACATCAAAGATTGTAGAATCGTAAGGTGTGGATACAAACGTGCCAATGTTTATTGTATAGACCTTTGCAAATTTAAAATGAAATCCTTATCATTCACAGAAATGATTTATACAATACCAAAATCATTCTGGCTATCTACCATTTTGAATTGCCATTTTGAATTAACGCAATTTTCGTGACGGTCAGCATATTTTCCCGGATTCGGCACACTTGATATATTAAAAACTATGCTTGGCCAATTAATAATAGTGTATCGCTATAAAAACTATGCTTGGTCAATTCATAATAGTGTGTCGCTGTTTTTTGCCATTAAAGGGACTTTAAGAAAGTATTATAAATTTTGGTTGTCCGCCATATTTTGAATCGCCCTTTTGACCTACTTATCTTTTCGGACACAGCACACTTTAATTATAATTAAAAATTATGCTGGACCAAAAATAATTGTTTGCTATTAAAAGTCTTTTTCCACCTACATGTAAACGGACTATTCTCCAGTAATTCCTAAAACAAATCAGTAGACACCAAAGCAGCAGCATTAATGGTTATAAATGACATTAACATAAGCTAATAAAAATCTAATCCAAATCTTTAAATTTGATACTGTCAGTTCAAACATGGCATTATAAATAGCGGATGCAAAAACGCTTTGTAAGGGTCCCCAATTGCAGATGCATAGTGGTCAGCCTGTAACACCGCCAGATATCACATTATATTCTCATAAATGCGCTTTATCACATTTTAAAGAAATGTCAATGTCACAACAGACATCTGTGTTAATCCATCAGCGACCCAAATTCTATCCCTTTGCCATTATCTGTATCATACTTGAAACAATCATTTCGGAGGAGTAAGAGTGTGTTACAATTGCGACCATGAACCAAGTATGTAATTAAATGGCCATGGTCATAGCATATGGAGATAAATTTATGTCTGGGTCTGTTGTCTCTTCCTATGGACCTTTCCAGTTTAGACTTTACCAGAAAATCTAAAGCTGATAAATGTTTCAGGTTTCACGCACGTATCAAGCTATAAACCATATGTGAAATGTACAGAGATCACAGGATTAGAAACATACAAAAATAATTTGAACGTAAACAAGCATTCATCCATGCTCATCTTAATTATTTTCAATTAATAACTAACTTGACTTCAATTTATTATTTAATTTCAAAGCGCCAGATTTTGTTTTAAAATTTCCAATAGCAATCCCAATTTAATTTGCAAACAGTACCTGTTACGCACTGCTACATGTACAAGGACTAATACAAGTCCGAGATAAATCGCTACGTTTATATTAGTCGTTTAGTATAGCTACTATAGCATTACCATGAAGACAATCCTTTCCATGTACATTATCATCATTTTAATTCGCAGCTTCAACGGAAGACCTACTCGTTGCTTTGCAACGAGCTTTGCTCTAGTTTATCATTATAATACGTTATTATATCGGCGGATTTTGTTACATTTATTTTTTTCATTTTTTGGGAGGACATAAATTAAATTTTGCTTTAGCTGTACATATGTTCAATCTTGATAGGTACAAGTATTAGAGTCTCACTAACTTTACTTTCATGAAAAAATCAAATTGATTTTTATGAACTTCAGTTATCTCAAACCTAATGCGGTTAAGCTTAGTTCAGAGCCAAGTATATCGTTCATGCATGTAATTACTTTTATTACTAATTCTCTTATCTGACGGATCTTTAAGTTGAGCACTGATATGAACCAATACCATTTGATGCGTATGCCCTATGGTCCACGAATAAAATATATACATGTAAGCGAGGTAAAACCGGGTGCGATTGGGAAAATTCATCTTGCGCAGCGCATGAGCTAACCTTGTTCCTGCACAGGATTAGGGGTAGGCCAGAGAACCAGGCTAGCTCACTTTTATCTGAATCGGGATGGGTATTCCATCCCATGAGCACATGAGCTGAGATTGTAAAGAACAGGACCGAAGCAGCATAAATCGCGATGTATTGTTTTCCGAAATAATAGCTTAAGTTTACTTTTAGAAGGCAAGACTAGTGTACTTCTGAATGAAATTCTTACGCATATAAGGCAAAACATGATTGAGTAATTATGTGACTGCATACAAGTTTGAATCTCAAGAAAAAAGCATTAAAACATGAAATTAAAAATTTACACAAAGCTGTCGCCGATAGTTAACAAAGTAGTGCGAGGTGAAATGTGTGCGCAAATTCGCCGAATGCCTAATACCGACGAAGTCGATTAGAATAATGATCATCACTGACTGTTAAACTAAACATGTACAGTAACTGTGGAATCATTTTTATTGGTGGGGGTCAATGTTCGTGGGCAGTCAAAATTTTCCTGGTTCATGGGGACGTATTTTCGGGATAATTTTAATAAGTATTAAACAAATGCTTGTTTATACATTCGTGGGGATGTAAATTCGTGGGCAAGGGTTATCGACGAAAGCCATGAACATTAGTCCCCCACGAACGATGATGATTCCACAGTAATCGTCACTAATGTAATTCATAATTATGTTATAGGTATGGGCCCTTTAAATTCTGAGGTAAAAGGGTCATAAATATACGTGATTTAGAGGTTAATAGCAATATTCATGCTTGCTTCTATTATTCATAATAACACTTTTGGTCTCCCCCGCACTTGTCATAATATAAAAGCGGGAGCTAGATTCAACCTTAAGGCTTCTATATTTTCGTTAGAAACACAGGTATATGGTCCATGTATTGCAGTCGTTTTTTCCAAAGAACAGCAAATTGTTTAACATTAAGCAATTGCAATATAAATCCCAAAGGGATGCCAAAGTTATTATGGTTGCTGATTTTATTTAAATATTGTTTGTTCGTTTTTGCTACATTTTCAATATAGGCACTACTCTGTAATGTGTATGTAGTGAAATGCAGCGTAAAAGGAGTCCTACGTGTATCTTAAAATTGCATAATCAGAAAAGCTAATTGTGGCTGTTGATCGAGTAAAATTTTACACCAGACTTCCTGAGTTCAAGATCGCTATCATTTAATCATGGAAGTAGTTGTGGTAGTTAAGTTATGTAAGATTGTATATCACTCTTCCTCAGTACCTGACCGCTATCTACGTGTTGCTGAAAACTTGATTTACAAACAATCATCTCAAGGACAGTGGGTTATTTATATAGAGAATAAGATATCAAACGAAACACTAAAAATAGGATTTGCAATAAACTATGCAATGGACGAATAACAATGAGCAGCATCATTTATTGCTTCAAAGAAATATTTACTCTTTAAATTGTTTAAAATATGTTCAAAATTAGAGCAACTATACATTTATTTTTTTTGGGGGGGGGGGGTGTGAGTCAACACACATGATTCAGGTTTTCTCCGGCGTCCTTGAAAAGCAGAACGTATAGTTATATAAGGAGAAGGAATCGCGCAGTTGGCGTAAACTGTTTAACACGATTGAAGAGTGAAAGTCTCAACCAACACGTATCAGGTAAGATTTTTTCCCTCTCTCTCTCCTTCTCTCTCTCTCTCCTTCTCTCTCTCTCTCTGTATGTCTCTAAAAGTTAATTAAATTTCATTCAAAATATGCAGAAAGAAATTATTGACGTTTGATTTGTTTATGTAGTGAGGTTAAAAAAATAATACGTTCCTTATAGCAGTGATTTTTTTAAACAATGAAACATGATTATTTTCTCGTCAGATTGTTTAGTTGAACAGGTTCTTCTCATTGTTATGTTTATATGCTATTTATTTTAAGGTTTTATTGTTATTCATAAAATGCACATTAATGTATGATGATCCGATTGAGGCATTATCATTTATGGCTATATTGAAACAACAACAAAAATTCTCACAGAAATGATTGTTCAGTGTGAGCAGTATATGCAATAGGATAATCTCATCGACGTTCGAACTTTTGTATAAAATCTTGTAAGCTTCTCTCAAGTCCACGATAAAGGTGCGGTTAATTATAGATTATGATTAGGTTCATGTGAGCTTTTCTGATCACCTTTTGTCCGGCGTCCGTCTGTCTGTTCGTCTGTCTCTTTGTTTGTCCGTCCGCCTGACAACTTTTTTAATTTAAATTAAAGAACCACATGACCAATTTTAACCAAACTAGACACACAGCATCCTAGATCAAGGGAGTTTGTTAAAATGAAGGGTCATGTTCTCTAACAAGAGGAGTAAACTAATAATTATTCAAACATTGTTGAACTTTCAAAAACTCTTCTAAAAAACCATTGGTTTTTGAAAATTGTGTGGAAACATCCTCAAAGAAAGTGTAGATTCAAGTTTGTTCATAAGGTGGTGAAACAATGGGGGCTGAATTTGTTCATAGAAATATATTGAATTTCTCTAAAAAATATTCCTATTAAATCCATTTGGCCAGAAATACTGAAACGTTTGCAGAATCAACATTAAATAGTGTAGATACAAAGAACAAGGGACGTTATTGGCCGAAATATGCCGTGTTTCAAATATGCACAGCACAACACATTTTAAAAAGCCTTGAATTTATCAAATCTAATGGTATATAACTTATATGTGTGACTTAAACATATACATCATGGAATTTATGCTGAAAACTGTTCCGTTTTTTAGCAAGACGTCGCAATTTTAAACGCGACGCCATGCATATTTATGCGAGTAGTTTATCTGTGTTGTAAAAACATACCGGTTTCTGTGCATGAGTTTCGGGCTTGTGAACCGCAGATCACAAGTTTAAATCTGCTATGCGGCCTATTTCATTGAACTTTTGAAATTATAAGTTTCAAATACAAAATTGTATATATTTTCGCCTACATGTATATGACTTACATTTATACATATTCTTTGATGTATTTTGCTACATTGTATCTTTTATAATCAAGTAATTTTCTATTGATTTGAGAAACTATTCCAAGGTGTAGTGAGTCAGTTAAATAAAAGTACCTTATGGCTTCCATTAGTTATTCACTAAAGTACAGGAAGCAAAAAAAAATTCTAAAGCTTTCATAACCTTTCTGATCACAATTTTTTAATTTAAATGCATGAACAATGAACTCGAAAAAGGTAAGAAAAATGGGGAAGGGGGTCCTCGACTGTCAGCAAGTTTGATAAGCAACCTCAAGAGAGAGAGAAAGGGAGAGAGAGAGAGAGAGAGAGAGCGGGGGAGGGGGCAGGCAGAATAAAGGGGACGGAGATACGAAGAGAAAATATTAAAAACGTTTATGTTAGAGATTCTTTTTTAAATGGCTGAAAAAAAAAATACTTTGATAAATCGTCTTTTCGTGTAATCAACCAAGAAGTATTCTGTCCCTTTAACATTTTGATTTTCTTTTTAATATTCGGTGACATCAAAGCAAATCTGTTAAAAAATAGTATACATCAGCGTTTTATCATGAAGACCAAATCACTTTGTAAATAAAAATGAATAATATATATACCCTGTTTTAAATGAGTGGACAATGAGAGAGAGAGAGAGAGAGAGAGAGAGAGAGAGAGAGAGAGAGTGTGTGTGTGTATGTGGTGTGTGTGTGTGTGTGTGTGTGTGTGTGTGTGTGTGTGTGTGTGTGTGTGTGTGTGTGTGTTACTCGTGTAGTTTTCTGTTTAAACAACGTAGTATATATACAAATCAACTTGATTCATGTTATACGTTAAAAACACTATAAAATACTTTATTGTGAATGTCAAACATATTTCTATTTTCTTCGGACTTGAAAAACATGATGGAAGGAGCACGTGGTGCAGCTCGCAGGCTGATTTGATTGACAGGTGTAGCACGTGGACTCTGACTGAAACTGCTTTGTTGGATTCTATCACAATGTGCAAATGAAATTTCTCTCTCTCTCTCTCTCTCTCTCTCTCTCTCTCTCTTTCTCTCTCTCTCTCTCTCTCTCTCTCTCTCTCAGTTTCTTCAAACAGATGATGTCTAAAAAATGTTTAAAGTGTCCGATAAAGATGAAGTCAAAAATTTTAAGACAAAATCACGGAAGAAACTCTATCTAAATGTAAAAAATGTCTGATAAAGATGAAGTTTTTAAAGATAAACTTTAAGACAAGATCATGGAAGGAACTTTATCTATATGTTTAAAGTGTCTTATAAAGATTAAGTCAAAAACTTTAAGACAAAATCACGGAAGGAACTTTATACACTGGTCCACTGATTCTACGCGCTATAAAAATGAAGATACTACATGCACAGTGTAGAAACGGAAGTGTACAGTTTTGGGTAGCGCTGTTTGTCGAAGCGAATAAACAAATAGAAGAGGTAGCTCTGATTTTAATCAAATGAAATGATAAATAGATGTAAAAAAGAAAAAAAACTTCCTTAACAATTATAATATTTTTTGGTACTAAACTGGCATAAGTATAAAAACTTGTATTCCTTTTACAACATGATTTTCAATGAACTTTTTGACAATCAATATCCAAGGTCACATTCCAAAATTGAAATGATTATTAAGTACGAAATACAATCATTACGACTGAATAGGGGACATGTAGAGGTAAATATATACCTCAAAAGAGTAATCTGACCTGGAGTTTGATATAATTGCAAATAAAAGTAGAAAAATTTCTCAGAATATCATGAGTTGTCATTATTTCATTCTGTACGCGTAGCGCAATTTTAAGCATATATTCAGAATTTTACTGTACACGTAGTTCTATGATTAAGCATTGGCTTCGAATGGTAAGTTAACTCAGTAGAATGACCATTGTATGAATGGACTCATTCAAAAAAAATTTCAACGATGAAAAACTAATATTTTTGCTGCGATTATTTTTGTAATTAGTAGTTTTTTAATCGACCTTGCACATCCTTTTACATAGCTGTCATATACACGAGTGCTAAACTGAAAACTACTATATAGGTTTTGGATTAAAGAGATTTAAAAACGGAGTACTAGTACAAATATTTGGATACAAGTATTTATATTGACAAGTGGACTAGAAACTTTATATACAATATACTTGCAATGTACGCAATTGATATCAAAACCCTTAATATAAAAATAACTTGATGACATCCCGCGCAATGGGGTTTGAGTTTTTTGTACACATTTATTTGTGTCCGATTTTTTTTCTTAATTGATTTCTTGACCTTATTTTAAAAACGAATTACGGACGTAATTTCCGTCAATAGAAATATCTTAGCTCATTGTAATGTTCGAAGTTACGCATACAGATGTGCATCTGAAAATCAGACCTACCCGTACATACTTATAAGAGCTACGCGTACAGTAAACAATATCAGGGCATGGTAAAAAAAAAAACCCATTTAAAGAATGCATTGCTTCCTTCATATATGTAGTTTTTTTGTCTGAAAGATATCGTATTGGGGAAATATTTTCACAACAAGAAACAAACTTTTTTTCTCAAAGAAATGAGAAACACTTCTCTAGAAATTTTGATTCGATTTCTTATTGAATATTTGCACTGTTTTGATACAATAAAATATTTTCCGAAGAGACATTTTAAGATTTCAAGATTGAAATGACGAGTATAAACTTATTCTAGTTTACTACCGTATAAAAAAAATCGCGATACTGTCCCTTCAGAGATTAGTTATTGACGTATTTTCCATCTACGATCAAAATACTGTACGCAGCGCAACTTGTTCTCTCGCTTCGACAAACAGCGCTACCCAAAACTGTTCACTTCCGTTCCTACACTGTGATATGTACATGTACATCATAAACATGTATTATAGAAAAATATAAAATTTAAAATTTCAAAAAATATTAAGCTATATATTATTCTTTTTGAGAAAGTACAATTCTTTTCATCAGCCCTTTAGATTTGATTTCGTTGAATAGAGTTAGTGAGAAAAGATTACGGGAGACAATATATGTTCTACCGTTATCTACGCGCATTTAAATTGATCAAACTACTACGTATACGATCACATATTATAGTTACAAATTGACTTAAACATTATCTAAACAAAAAAGAAATTATTAGTGTTTTGATTAAGCCTTTCAATATGTCAGCGATTATTTTCGATCTTTATCTCAACGGAAATCCACCGGAACAAACGCAGGTCTAAACGTTGCTTATCTTGTAATTTGCTGTTGTTGTTTTCTGTTTCTTTTCCTTTAGTTTCTCTTAAGTAAATAAGTTAAGTAAATAAATAAATATTTAAGTTTGGCCTCGTTTATTCAATGCATACAGAACCCGATAAAGAACCCGAACATTAAAAAATTGGAATAAAAAAAATTAATTTTCTCGAAAATATGACAACCAGACGGTAAAAAAGTGTTAACTTGATATTTAGTTTGACATTTTGAAGCTGTTCAGCAAGTTTCATGTTATTCCTCAAACGCAAAAAGGAAAAAGTGTGGAAAACTGAAGTGGGACAGACAGACGGACGGACGGACGGACGGACAGGCGGACTGACGGACGCAGAGGAAAGCTATAGTCCCCTCTGGTGAAACCAGTAGGGGACTAATAATGATAATAATGATAACTTATCAATTAATACATTCTGCTAATCAGCTTTTCACTCAGCGTCGATAGCGTTGTTGACGTCGATAACAATAGATAAAAACGTTATTGACGTCGGTAAAATATCATTTTCCGTATTCATTTTTTAAAAAATTCATATTGTTCACATGTGACAACCAACACCATTTTAATTGTATGAATAGATGATGAAATTATGAGACTGCACGGGAACTATAAAAGTGGTTGTTGCATGTGAAAGTGTCCAATTTTAACGAAAACTACTCATAAAACATCATATCGTAACGCATTTGAACAAGCATTCCATGTTTAGCGCACATTAGTGACGTCATAATGAAAAATGACGTCATTTTAGTGCTTGTAGGATTTAGCTAATATCATACTAAGTATAATGCACAACTTCAATAACGCGGACAAAGACGTTGAAAATTTCGTAAATTTTGCGGCCAAATAATGCCAATACCGTATCTTGTTCTTTGTTCATGATCACCAGGGTTAGGGTTGGGCCACAACGAAGGAAACCGTTGAATGTTTACATAAGAATATATAGATAAAAATCTTTAGAAACTTTTTTTTAAACTTGTGTGGAACCATTCTCAGGTAGTATAAATTTTTAAGTACAATTGTTCAAATAATGATCCCGGAGGGAGGGGGGTAGGGGTAATTTTTGCATGCACATGGGAATAAATAAGGCTTTGTTTTAAAAAAGTCTTCTAGTAAATTGGGTCAATATAATGGGGCCCGATGTTAAAGGACTGTGCGGAGAAAAAAGATTGTACTAATTTGTCCAAGTATTTTAAAAACACCATTGTAACAACGCACTCTGAAAAATTACGCACTTTAATTTTTTTTTCAAATTGCGTTCAATTTGGGACCAGGTCAACGCACTTTGAAACATTGTTTTAAGTGCAATGATATGGTCCATATTAACGTACTTTGAAAAAAGATTTTACAGGGTTCGATTGATGAGACATTAATCAGAGAACTCATGAGGTTTTAAGATATTCTGAATAGCAATATTGCAATGTAAAGACATTTCCATAAGATGATTTAGATTTTAATTAATTAAAAAAATGCATGCTTTAATGCGTACTTTTGAATCAAACGTAACTTTCTTATTTTTAAAGGAAATATTTAATGTCTACCTATGTTTTACGAAGTGACATAATTTGGGGCAGCTTACGCTTTATAAACTACAGAGCAGTGTATGAAAATATAAAAATGAGCTACTGTTTGCAAACAAAATTGATAAATGAAGGGAAAAAATGAATGTAGAATAAAAACACCACTTATGTGAATAATATTTTTATTAATTATAAACTTCAAGATGTGAAACATACAATGATGCCCTTAATTTTGTAATTCTTGGTTTTTTTTCTATTTTTTATGTATATGCTACATAATTAAATATTCTGTAAATATAAAAAAAAACTTTCAAAAATCAAATGTCAACATACGACAAAAGACGCACAGCCATTGGTTGCAAATGTACGTCAGCGACTAACGTGACTTTTGAGTGGCTAAATGAATTTTATAATTTTAGAAGTGATGGCCTGCATCAAACGTACATTCATACCAGAAAATGGTCAGCAATTGGAAGAAAGTATCAAAGAATGCACAAAAGAAGGACTCATGCCAATTTTGCAAGCTGGAGTTCAAGTAAAAGGAAGAAGTTTATTGGATGCAAAAGAATTAAAAGGAAAAGAAGTGGCTTTCATAAACGTTGAAAAACTTGAGGTAACAGGGGGATGGTGGCGGATGAACAGTAAGATGGAACTTAGTTCCGAATGCTTGGAAAGCCAGAGAGTTAGATATAAATGATCCACGATGTCTTATAATGTGAATACTAGTACCAGTGTTTCATCAAACGCGACTTATCTTTCCAATATCATTTATTACTTGCAATCCTTCAGCGTTTTACGTTTTGTTACAATTATAAGTGAATATACTTTGATATAAAAGATTTTCTACTTGTTTAAAAAACACAGAGTTTATATAAATAAATTTTGTTTCTAGAAAAGGAAATCAGATGAACAGGTCACAAAGTTTATCAAACAAGATCAGAAGGTGAGAAAACTATTTTCATACGTCCTATTGTCGATTTGCTATTTTATTTCTTCATTTTTGGGGAATAATCTCGGATAGTATTATGTCGATGTATAATCTGGTGCATTTTACAACAGGAGCTTAAATGCCAAACAGCGTTACTTGAACGTCTTCGGGCTAGAGTTGGACGCATGCCGAGATTTGAAATAGAGGAATTTGAAAATTGGGCGGGAAATCAAACGAGCACTGTTATATCCTGTTACCCTCAAACAAAAGAAGAAATGTCAAATGTCATAAAGGCGGCCGCAGAAGAAAATACGGGAATCCGGTGTGCTGGATCCCGACATAGTTGGGCGCCTGTGTTTGCTGATTCTGGTCAAATTTGTGTCAATATAGAGAATTTGAAGAGTGACTACACCAGCCAAACAAACATCAGGATAGCAGACGTAAGTATATACTATGGTAAACTTCGTTTAATAACAGTCTTCTTGGATTTCGTTGTTGAATTGATCAACAAAATTAGACGTTTAATGAACTGCAATATCTCACAAATTATTGTATCGATAAAATAATTGGCCACGATATAACGTAGTATACTTGTAACTGTCTTTTTCACGACATCCTCGAAAAGTGATGTCAACAAATATTATTAAAACCACAGCATACTTTTTCATGAATATTTTTTGGAGAAGAGAGCTCAATCAAATGATCGAATATGAAATAGTTTTGCATTATTGTACGTGAACTACGTTATCAAGTCATTTTATTCATTTTTTTTTATACAGTTTACATTAAAATAAATAGTTTATCTTCCCTTTTCTGTATTATTTTACCTGAATGATTTGATTACTTGACACAATGTTATATTCCATTTTATATCCTTCACGCATGGTAACAAATCTACACCATAAACGTTTTGTGCTATTTAAAAAAATTTCTTGGCTGATTACAGTGGCAAAGTGGAACAGTGGATGTAATGACCGGTGTTACTACTGGCGATCTCAAAACATTTCAACTTCAAACAAAGCTTAACCTCAACGCAAACGTCATTTTGGATCTGGTTCAAATGGTCAGCGTAGCCCAGACTGGCTGTCATGTAAGTCTTTGTTTATGAACTCTTGGGGAGTAAATATTAAAAATCACAGCCTTTTCTATTGTACCTTTAATATTAACTTTTTGGTTTTGCATATACCTAATATATAGAATAATAACCAACTAAATATCATGGTTAAAAGTACCTGACAAAATAAAAGTAATTGCAAAGTATGACTTATTTAAAGGGACTTGGACACGATTTGAGCTCAATTTTTTCAAAATTTATTTTTTCATTTTTAATATCTAGAATGGTCAATATGGATGTTTTCAATGCTCTGTCAAAATTTGAAAGTAAAATATCGAGTTACAAGCGAGTTACAGACGTTAAAATTCTTTGTTTTGTAAACAAAGCTCGAGTCCTGTTATTGTTTACATATGTCTTGAATTGGTAAAAGTTTCAATCTAATGTTGCATTTTGTTGTTAATAAACTTATTAATGAACACATTTAATAAGTTTATCTTGTTTCCACAAGTTATTTTGTCAAAGAAATGGTAATTTCTTAACTTTACATTATTTGTAAACAAATATAAGACTCTAGCTTTGTTTACATAACAACGACTTCTTTCCTCTGTATCTCGCTTGTAACACGACTTCCAACATTCAAATTTTGGTAAATCATTCAAAATACACAAGTAAACTATTTAATACATAAAAATCAAAAATAAAATTTTCATCTGAAATCGTGTCCAGGTCCCTTTAATTCAAAATGTGTTGGTTTTATTTTTATTTTATTACCTCGCTGTATTTCAAAACCATCGTAAAATATTTTTTTATTAATCCGATAAAATCGAGAAATTTTATTTAGGGATAGCGAGGTTAAGTACTTTGTTTGAGCTATGGATTTAATAATCCGCCGCTACCTGCATTTTTAGAAGAAATAGCTACAGGCCGACTTGTTTGATGTCATTGATCGACCAGAACGGGAATACACCTGCTCGACTATTTTTTTCCGTTAAGTCAGAAAATGTATACTTAGGATTATTTTAAATATTTCTGGTCATTTAGGGCGTTGGCATAGACACACGTTGCTTGAGTGACTACTTGGTGAAGATGAGGGTTTTTGACTCAAATGGCGAACTCCGAACCTACAGTTCTGATGGAATAGACGGAGACATTGATCTATTTAGAGCAGTTTCTGCTGGATTCGGCTGTTTTGGAATAGTTTACGACATGACAATTAAAGTATAACTCTTTTATCATATACATCTATATCAATACATCAATTTTAATTTAGAAGGTTTTCACACTCAAACTAAAACAAATATGTGAGGGTGTGTACTTTCAACATTTGTTGTGTCACTGTTCAAGAAATCTGAATGGTCGTGGTCATTTTAGGCTATATTAACCTCCATTAGATGAAGAGATATGTATAAAAAGATAAAGGAAAATGTTTAAATTTTAAAGCTAAAATGTTTGGAATTTTTCTTACTAAATGATAGTTTATGATCAAAATATCATATTTAAAAGTAAAAGGCAGATCCGATTAGTAACTTGTTGACCACCTAGCCTCCTTAATTATGATATTTGTATTTTGCCATTCAGATGGACCATGAAGTAATCGTAGAAACGCGCAACTTCTATCCTAACATGGCCAGTATTTTTAACTCAGAAGAGAAACTGCGAGAAATCATACACAACAACTGGGCCGTTGAAATCTTCTGGTTTCCATTTAGCTCTCTACCATTTGATCTCTCAAACGATGAACTCTGGGTAAGAACATTCAACAAGATTTCTCCGGAGGCCATCGAAAAAGTCGAAGATGTGGAGTTTTATGAAACCCAGGACGTGTACGACTTCATAACACAGGAAGCATTGAGAATTGTCAGTCCATTCATAACGGCCAATGAACCAATTGTTCCTCTGATGCAGTGGCTCTCCTTCTTGACCCTTAAAAATGTATTGTATCCAGACAGAGTGGAACCGTTATATCAAGAAATCCCAAACGCCGTTCATTTTAGGTGATTTTACTTTAACTAATCAGGCGTGTGTCATAAAAATAATTGCAAACACAGCATTTTTAAGGTAGTACATAAAGTTGCCAATAACCATGTTCTGCAGCCCCTCTCTTTATAATAATTCATGATGATTTAAGAAAGAACAGAAGAGTATTTTATATGAGCTACCTAGGCCTATGAAAATGCACAGAACTATGTAAATTTCATTGATCGCCTTTTTAATTATGTTGAAAAATATCGGTTGGAGATGGTCATTATTTTGTTTTGATCTCTCTTTTTGACTGCAGAAAATATTTGGAAAAAGCGAAGGTTTATGATTTGGAGTTTGTGTTCGACTACAGAGCTGACTATGCCAGATTAATGAATATCATTAACGTCGTCGTAGAGAATGTGAAAATTTTTAAGGAAAAGAACCAGTATCCTTTAAACCTTTCTTTAGAAATGCGATTCATGACGTACAGGTATCCTTTTTTTGCATTGTGAATGAAATTAATCATACAAATTACACAACACAATAAACGTTTATATAATTTTTAATCGGTTTACTTAGCGTTTTGCATTTGCCAATAAACATTTGTTAATTACGCATTTCATTAATTTGCTTATTCTTCATTTTTAATTCTTTTGTAGTGAAGCTTATCTTGGAACTGGAAGTATTGCAAACCCCAAATATGGAGGAACCGGACACGTTGTTTGTATTGAGGTATTGTGTTTAAAAGGAACTGAAAGCTGGAAAGAATTTAACGAAGCCGTCGGGCAAAAATGGATCGAATTGGGAGGTGTTCCACATTTGGCCAAGCAATATGACCAACTTGAAGGCATATTTGAAAGCACCAGATCTGTAAGTCTATATATATATATATATATATATCTTCAATATAATTTCTTCAAAACAATTTTTTTTATATTTGTTACGTTTATTTAAAGTGTTTCATAAGAAAATTTGCGCTGTTCTCTGCTTGATCTGAGACAGATGAATTAAAACATTGATATCTAATAAAAAAAAAACATTATTAAATGATTTATTGTACAATACAATAATGCAATAATAGAAATGCAATGTTTTAGTCTGTTAAAAATATCTTCCTCTACATGTATCGGCATCAAATATACCGCTTTTATAACAAGGCCAACAATAATAACTTCAGTTTTCTAATAGTTCCTAACTGAATTCAAGTTTAATACCAGAGATGTAAAACTGCCGACTTAAAGACTCTAATAAGAAAATTTTAAATGAAAAAAAAATTAAAATAACCGTTTTGATTTACACCACTTGAATATAAATCTGGACGATTCTTTACTACTCATAATTCATTGCTTAGCAATTTAAGAGTGAACCTTTTCCTGGAAAGGGCTTTGATTTATTATTGTTTCATTTAAAAAAACAAAAAAACTTTAAGAAGCATTAATAGTTAGGCAATGTTACAAAAAAGTTTCACTAAAACCTTTGTTTTCATCCAGATAGGAGAAGTACTAATATTCTGAATGAGACTTTTAACATTTGGAGTTATAAGCCAGGCACACATTATATACCTTGAATTAGTTACATGTACACTGTACCTTATTATTACTCATTACATTATTCTATACAATAATGCTTTTGCTAGGGTAAACGCAGTAAGACATCTCTGTTTACTAGTAAAAACTCAATGTGGATGATTTAACTTTCCGCTCATGATCCCGATCATTTAAACCCAGTTGGTGTGTTGTTGTTTTGTTTTTGGGGGTTTTTTTTTGGGGGGGGGTAGGGGGGTTGTTTTTTTTTGGGGGGGGTGTGGGGGGTTTTTTGGGGGGAGGGGGTGTTTTGTTTGTTTTGGTTTGTTTTTTATGCTTTGTTTTTTGTCTATATGGATAAAACAAAATACATAAAAATATATACATGTAAATAAAAAGAACTTTGGACAAAGATCACATAATTGATCTAGATATGAATTAAAATAATTTGTGCCGATCAAGTTTTTTTTTTTATTCGTAGCTCTCAAACCATCTGAGTGTGAGTGAAATATCATAGAGCTTGACTTTAATCAAACCTTACTTTTTTTTCAGAAAATGGCCACGCAAATTGAAGCGTTTAATTGTCAACTGACAAAATCAGGAGCAGATTCATCAGGCATGTTTCTAAACTGGGGGATGAGAAGACTTCTTCAAAAGAAGCAACCTAGATGAAGACATAAAAGATGAAGACATTCAAAGCTATTAACTAACTATAACAAGTCATTATTTAAGCGTATAAACTACCTTTTTATGTCAATATATATACATGTACTTTTATTGTGTCCCATCATGATTATTGTTTAAGAATTATGCATATATTTGATCCTTAGAAGCTGGTGTTTTCTATTTCTAAAAGAGGATATTTGGTTTACTATGCAATGAACAATGAACACCTTTTGTCATTTATGTACCATATTTAATATAAATAACCCATTTAGGGTTATTATTTAGCCAACAAAGTTTGTCACACGCTATAAATATTGTTCATCTGTCCCCAGCTTTCATTTTTTATTGTGATACTAAAAAAATTCATATCGTAATCTTGTTGTATGCAATTGAAATATAGGTTCCAGCTGTCTAAATAACTAACAAATGTTAAAGGGAACAACTTCGATGAACTTTACTACATTAATCAAAACAGTTTTTTCTATAAAAAAAAATAGACTTATAAGATGTTTATCAACAAAAGATTGAATATATTTCAAATTCTTGTTTTACTGGCAGTATATGCACAGGATGTCAAACTGTACCGAGTGGTAACAACATTATTGTAGACAGGCCAATAGTGCGTGATGTTTCGTGTACCCTTTGTGTTTGAGCTTGCAATTGTATGATAAATATTAATTTGCGTTTTTACAGTGCATGTTCATGTAGAGTTGTCCGTTCTGTTAATTTTTTGTTGATTGCCGTGATTTATTTAAGGAAAAAGGAATTATTCTTTGAGTAATTGTGGTCAGGTTGTGGTCAAATCCAATAAAACCAGAAGAGCTTTAAGAAAGGTTTGATCACGCTCTAAACATATCTATCACCTAATAATATTTAAACAACGATTCATTATTGTAAATTGTAATTGTATAATTGTACGATTTAATATTAAATATTGACATTAATACGTCTTTTTTTTCAATTACTATAATTCTGCAAACCCCTATTTTTCTTCTCTTTCTCTCTCTATCTCTCTCTCTCTCTCAATTTCTTTTTTCTGATAAAAGATTGAACTGTAAATACTTCTAAAAAACATTAAATATAAAATCAATTAAATGCGCTTGGTTTGTGAATCGTCTTAATTCATCAGATAATTATAAGCCTGATTATTGTGTCAAGAAACCTTCGGCTATTTATGATTTACTCGCCGAAAGTTCATGCACATACACCTCAGACTTAAGACTACAGTATGCTTGTTTGAAAACTTATGGGCTAGGTGTTTGGTTAAGGTACGGGTTTTAAAATATATATATATATATATATATATATATATATATATATATATATATATATATATATATATGCGCTATATATATATATATATATATATATATATATATATATATATATATATTTTAAAACCCGTACCTTAACCAAACACCTAGCCCATAAGTTCATGCTATATATATATATATATATATATATATATATATATATATATATATATATATATATATATATATATATAACGAGTGAATGAAATGTTAACTAATAAAATATTGAGGCATATTGTGAATCTAGGAAGGTTTTGTGCAAACACTTAAGTAATATGGAATACTAGGTAGCCAAGAACCGGTGAAAGTATTTAAGTTATAATGTTCTTTAATTCACATTGATATCGACAGATGTCCAATACCACCCCTTATTTTAATTGGCGCTCGGTATATCGCTTTTATTTCGAGATTTACGTGAAAATCGTTCATTAGAATTGAAAGTCCAAATCAAACAGTCTAGAGATTAAAAATGGGAAAGTAAGATGTCAGTGTTTCGATCTCTAGTAGTGAGCATGTCCCTTATCGAAGACAATTAAAAATGTTGATCAATTACTCCTTGTTACCGGTTGTGAACAGGAAAAAAATGTGTGCGGATTGCAAGTTTAATCAAGGCCAATCTACAGGGAAATTATATTTGCGCAATTTTTAAAATTTGTACAAAGTCTAGCATGAGGTACAGTACATAATTTTCGCTAGAAAACCTTTAGTTATCTGTCTGCCATTAGGGCTTGATAGACTTAATAAGACTTATTTCTTTACGCACACATTTAAACATTTATTGTTATTCAATATGATAACAGCGTCTTTCGTGAAACACTGTCCCAAACTACTTTATATAGTTACAAAAATACATGTTCATCAAATTGATTACATGAACACATTTTGAAATTAAAAACACAAATAGTGATCAATATAAAACCAAGGGTTTAATGATTATGTGTTTGTGATTTCTGAACACGTTATTCGTTAAAAGTAGATACAGTCATGTGTATAGAAATGCTGATCGTTAATTGTCTGATCAGTTCTTTTTTGTAATTGGTATTTACATGAAATATTTACCCATGTATATCGCCTTATTTTCATAATTTATTTTATGCGAATGCTCTGAATTCATTTTAAATATAAAAATGTGTCGTTCGATGGGTTCGAGCCGAGATCCTTGGATCAATGGCACTTATTGTACACTGTAGTATAAATGTATCAGTCCATGGTTCGAATCTCGGGATTTTCCGGCAAAATTTATGCTTAATAAGAACACGTATTCCTTTTTAAGGAATGATCGACATATGGTATGAGTTGTCAACATCATGAAATGCGTTCATGTAATGCGAAGTACAACATGCTTTAAATTGAATAAATAGCACACTTGTGTTGCTTTCCAAAATAGGAAGGAATGTATAAACTTTACTTTTAGTAGGCAAAGTATACAAATTTATATGCATATACAAAAAAAAATTGAATCATGTTGCAGTGTATAAATGTTAGGATCTCAATACAGATGAATAATGAGTCTTAGTTCTGAACATGTAATTAAAGATTTACATAAAGCTGTTACTGTCTTGTTAAGGTGGAATAACACATCATCACAAAATGGCTGACCTCTGATCGAAAGGACATCTTTTTTAATTTAAAAGATTTTATCGACGGAAGCGTGTAACTTACTCCATAGCAAAGTGGATAAAGTGTCGGGCTTGTGATCTGTACATCCCGAGCACGAATCCCCCAGTGGCTTTTGATGTTACTTAATGATTTGAATTTTTATCCACAACTGCAATTTTTTTGCTCATTTTATATTATCATTATATCTTTCATAATCAAATAACTAACTGTTAATTTGAGTGACTTTTTCCAGGTGTGTTATTCCACCTTGACAAAGTAGTGCGAGGCGTGATGTGTGCGCAAAAAGTAAAATTTGCCAGATGCATCATACAACCATACAAGACTGTGATCGATCTCTAAAACCCCTTTAAAAAAATAATTGAATGAAAAAATTATTTAAAGTAAATATAATTAATCCATACTTTATCTACAGTGTATAATAATATTACATTTCAAAGTGCCATAGATTTGGGATAATACTTTAAAAACTGAAGAATAAAAAATCGAATCGAGTTTAATGTAATGCACGTCATTTCTTTTTTTCCGGAAGTGATAGTAAATTGCACCCATTTCCTTCCTACCAGACTTACAACTATAATGAAGAGAGTCCTCAAGATCTATAATATGTTATATTTAAGGTCCTTCGATCCTCAGCCTCACAGTATTTTTTTTAAAATAAAAATGGTATTCATCCGTCAAACTTCATAAATTTTGGCCACGATGAATATAATGAAATAAAACACGTATATAATTTAAGATTTTTAACGCAGTTAGATGTGAAAATTGATAGCATAGATAGTAGAAAGCAATAGCTTATCAAAAATTGTGCATCATATCTTATCACAATACATGTATATTTGTTATATATGTTAAATGTACGTAACGTGTACATGATTTTTTAGAGAGAGAGAGAGAGAGAGAGAGAGAGAGAGAGAGAGAGAGAGAGAGAGAGAGAGAGAGAGAGAGAGTTAAAATACAATACATGAATTTTCTGCAGGATTTGAACAAAAACACATTTTGCATCCGTAACAAATATTCATGCATTGTTCCTATGAGCCAATCCCCATCGACACATTTGGTTTTGCGCTACAGTTGTATAAAAACAATACATTTCTATCTTCCTTGTATCATTTAACATATCATAATTTATTTTTTTCCTTCTAAAAAAATATTATAAAAGGTACATTTGTTTCCTATATATCATATCTCCATTTTTCAATAGCTAACAGGTAATTCTACGCGGGCAATTGCACTTATGGAAAGTTGAGATTTCGTGGGTAAAAAAACACGGAAAAAACTAAATCATTTACAAACTATTGTAAATTAGTAGATTTTAAGAGCAAATGTTGCATGATACTTCAATCAAAAAATCATGAAGAAACCAACTGCATTTCATTACATGTTTACCAATTTCCAATTCCTAAAACAAATAAAGACGAAAAATATTGAAAAAAAAATATTAAAAAGTTTTCAAATCTACTATGCGCCCAGATCCCCGCTAAATCGAAATCTTATGCGCCAACGATCTTTTGGACCAAGTCAACGCACTTAGATTTTTTCAAAGTGCTTTATGAGTATGGATTTTTTTTATCATCGAAACACTTGACGCACTTAGAAAAAATCATTTTTTCTATTAAAAAACATTTAAAAATGGATATTTTTTCAATTCCATTGATTTGTTTTATTATTTTAACAAAACTCAATAATTGATATACATTTAAGCACTAAGTACGAAAAGAATAACATGCTTAAGATTCCATGTACATGTATGTGCATTATTTAAATCGATATATATGAGGCAGATCCCAAGTCCAGTCTTACTTTCTTTCCGAACATACACATATAATATCTATTCACATGTCATAACAAGAATAAGTTTTGATTTAAATAAAGTACCCTCGCCCAATGGCCACATCAAGCACCTGACCGACTATGCTTTATGAAGTCTAACACAAATATTTCTTGATACTTAAATTAAGAAATAAACAGCAAGTTAAAAAGTTCACCGGGATATAAACTTGGTTGGTCACGTGATCAAATCCTGTGAGGCCCGAAGGGCTTCTCAGAAGATTTAATCACGTACCAACCAAGTTCATATCCCGATGAACTTTTTAACATTAGTGTTTATTACTTTTATTTACGTTTGAGATAGGCACATTGTTCAGAATCAATTAATATAACGGTGTTTTTACGTTTACAATATATTGCAGCAAAACGTTTTTATAAGTAATAACATATGTGATAATTAAAGTTCTTGTAAATATTTTTTTTACATGCGTATGTGTGTATACTTTAAAAACGTAAAAGAAATTGATTCCCGGATGTGGTTCAACCTTACCCCAATGGATCATGAATTGAACAAACTTGAGTCTATACTACCTGAGGACACTTCGTTTCAGCCACTCTGGCTTGATGATGTTGGAGAAGAAGATTTTATAAGATTATTCTCAGGTGAGCTTTAAAGGATCAAGAAAAATATATCCTGTATCCATTGGTATCAAAGGGATAAACATACTGTTTACAGGGAAATATTCGCCCCGGTTTTATTTTCGCCCCTTTCGTCCTCTTTGTCAGCGGGCGAATTTAAGACTGAAAGAATTTCAGTGTCTCAAATGATCTCTCTTTTAACAAAAATGTGTTCGGGCGAATTCATGTCGGGGCGAAACTGTTTGCAAGTGTAGAAGGGCGAAAATTACACAGGGCGAAAATTATCCTGTATACAGTATTTCCTATTTTCCAAATCAAAATCATTTTAGCATTAAAAGTAAGATATTTACAATTTGTAGAAACTAATTTAAAGCATTATATGTATCTCTATATTTTTTTTAAAATCATATCTTATTTGAAAGTTTAGTTTTACTATGGTTTTTATCTCAAACAGCGATAATATCGAAAAAAAAACAACAAAAGTTAGCAGATCTGATACCATACTTAACTTAATTTGAAAAATATGGTAAATTGCGCAATTTTCAAATTGCGTTGCATACTAGTGTTATAGTGAATTTCGCTCTGAAAACTCGCTTCGCTGAGGTACCGGGGAATATTGGATCTCAGTTGTTAACTTCGAAATAAAATCAAATATTAAATAAAGCCAAGATATAAAGTTTATTAATTTGAAAAAGCAAATGTTAAAAGGTCGTATAAAATCACAATAAAACAGTTCCTGAAATTGACAAAGATAAAATAAAGAAACATATATACCTTCGAAATAAAACCAAATATTAAAATAAGTCAAAATATAAATGTCACAGGGTTAACAGGTGTGTGACTGTCAGTCAATATATCAGGTCTCAATAAGTGGTTACAGCGCTGGCACGGTACTCCAGATGTACTGGGTTCGAGTCCCGGTTGAGACTTGACTTTTTGCCACCTGTTCAACTAAACTTATTAATTTAGATAGCAAATGTCAAAAGGTGACAATTTGCGTTTGTCGTTTGGGGTTTTTTTTTCGTCGATAATTACAAAGTCTAGCCCACAAAGATATTCCATCTCGAAATACCAAATATAATTGGTTATGTAATTACTTAAAGGAGTAGATAAAATGAAATAATCAAGTAACAATCAGTATAATTAGCGTTAATAACCATTGTTCAAATAATGTAATTAAAACGCTTACAGTAGTCAGGTAAGATGTCAAAAAAGGTTGATTTGTGTAATTAAAATCCTTAGCTGTCCAGTAAGCTTATTTAACAGTTGAAATTTATTTGAAAACTCTTTAAAGAAATGAAGCATTAACAGATTTCGACATAGGAAGTAATATTAATGAATTCTATAGTAAAAGCATTATAACAATATTTGGTTATTTTACTTTTTCTATCATTTTAAAACGGATATAAACAGAATTTTTTATCAAGACAAATTATATGTTAACATAACATTATTAAAATAGCATTTGATATAAATGAAATATACACCAAATAAAAACAGGTAAAATAATATATAAAAATATAAACATAATATGCACCTATCATAAAATGCTGTAACAATGCTCCCCCTGCTTGAACAAATTATTGCTTCCTGGCGTCTATTATTTACAAACAAGAAAATAAATAAGCAGAACATATTTATGACATATTAAAGAAAAACATCATATGTCTATAAGGTATATACACATCAATAGGAACTTTGATATGCAATCCAAAGTATAGTCGCAACCTTGACACATGAACAATAGAATAAATATTGAATAACAATCACAATATCTTGAATTAAAACAAATTTACATTGTTACAGCATTTTATGCTCTAAAACTAGTTAAAGGGAAGTATTTTCTTAAATGAATAGAAATTAATGAATAAAAATTATTCCTGTCATGTGATCAAATTCAGAGCCAGATCGTTTTTAAAGCAAAAAAAAAATATTTTGTTAACACGGTAAGTTTGTATTCTTTTACTTTTTATATTCACTAAACCAAACCAGGAGCTTTTAATGTTGATTTTAAAATAAATATCAATTATATTAGAACTTCTTTCTTCTTTTAACATTTAATATCAAAGAATGTGTTGATATTACGGACATTTAATAAAAAGGCTCAATAACCTACTTTTCTTTTATTCCCTTGTTTTAAGTATAGACTTTTTCTTGTTCTAAAATAGATCCCATCCCGACTGATAAAACAAGGGTACCCTATTTTCAGGCAAAGTTACTACATTAATGTGCAAAATTAAACCTCCAAAATAAGTCTGCAGCTGCACAATTCTACCGATCTATTAGGTGATTAAAAAGGCCTTCTTCTGTTCTTTTATGCGTATATTGTAGAATCCCATATTGCTTTTTCATCATTATACAACAGTTTTGCCCAGTTTTGGGCAGAAAGAAGCCAGTTCAAGAATTGTTTACATTTTTTTCTCAATTGTAAAAGATGGAAGCACATCCCACTAAAAGAATGGAGTGATAACGACCTTTTGGCGTTACAACGCCTTTTTGATAGACTTTATAATGCTTCATAACGCCTTTTTTTTCAGAATTAAAACGCCTTTTGAGTTTTATTACGTTTTTTTTTTATTTTCAGTTACATAAATGATACATGTACTAATAGGCTTTCGTTTTTCATCAGTATTCATAAAAAGTCTTTCTTAATTGCAAATAAGACTATTTTTGTTACATGTATTTGCACTTTGTGGAAAGTGTTATTTCATACGACTCTACATATTTTTACCTTATGCAATCTTAATTATTACAGCAAAAAAAAATCGGGTTTTTTTTCTCGTGTGTATAGCGTGAACAGTTTTTGTTTAAAAATGATAAAAAGCGAAGTTTCATTTTCGTTTCGTTTTAAACAAATATCTTGTATATTATGTGTAAAAATATGGTCAAATATTAAATGCACGTTCCACGAATTCGACGAATACTTATCCGCAGATATGACTTTTTAGAAGAATTTGTATTGTTTGCATTATAGTTATTTGAAAATGTGCTTTTGACTCAATACTTGTACAATTCTTGTCATTTTATATGTCATTTTATACAATTGTATTTATATTTATAACAAATAAAGGTTTTGGAAATAGATGTGTATAACAATGTTTTATTAAAGGGGATTAGAAAATTTAATTCATAAAATCAACTTTGATGATTAATTGTATATTCCTCCTAAAACAGAGATGTAAAACACTATCATAGTATTTTCATCTGTAAAAACGTATGTGTATATATCGATCTTTTGTCTTAAAAGCAATGGATGAACGTATACACCTACCAGAAAATCAACAGCAACTAATAGACAGCATCCACAAATGTATGCAGGATGGAATAATACCAATTCTGCAAGCTGGGACACAAGTGAGAGGTCACAGTTTACTAGACGCAGAAGGGTTAAAAGGAAAACAAGTGGCATTAATAAATATTGAAAACATTACGGTAAAAAAGTGATAATATAATTTGGTCATATAACCTGAATGTCACAATACCATTGTAAGATATGTTCAATCAGTTTTTCAACTTTAATTGTTCCCATTTCATATCATTTTTCTCTAACGAACTACAAGATGTTAAATGTGTTTCATAATGAAAGTTGCTTTAATTTTTCTTCAAAGTTTTTTTTTTAATTAAAAAAAAAGAAACTTTAAATTTGCCTTCATTTTTAGGAGTTATCTTTTCCTGGGGATATGCCGATTCTTAAAGCTATCAAAGTGAATAGATAAGTTAAAAAATATTGTACTTAATTTTTATACACCATATGACTGACATTATTTATATTTTTTTACGCAAAAAAAAAAAAATAAAATAAAAGGACCAACTATTGAAAAAAAAGTAGATATGTATGTACTCTAATAAAAACCTTACTTTAGGAACTCCGTTTTAGAAAAAAAAAACCTTTTTTGTGAAATTGTAAACAAATTTTTAATCTAAAAATAAAACATCGTCATAAATATATTATTACCGCTTCCAAATATCTGACATATTTCACTCGGTACTCATATTAAAATATAAAAGTAAGTATGCGTGTTACCTTAACACCTAATGTTCAAATGTAAAAATGATATTAATATGTATGGATGTATTCCAAAAGTCAATTGAAAAACACTAATTTTTATTTTATAAAAGGAACACCCTGATCCAATAATCAAACAGCTTCAGAATAGAGTTGGAAACAAGCCAGAATTCTTTGCTGAGAAATTTCAAAACTGGGCGGCAAATCAGACAAGCAGTGTTATTTCTTGTTTTCCGAAAACCAAAAAAGAAATGTCAAAAGTTATTAAGGCGGCCGCAGCAGAAAAAGTTGTTATCCGGTGTGCTGGAGCTCGACATAGTTGGGCGCCTGTGTTCGCGGATACCCGTCAAGTTTGTGTCAACACTAAGAACCTGAAGAGCGACTACCCAAACAAATCAAACATCAGAGCAGACGTACGTTAAAATCCGTTCTTTAAATTACAAGCATATGCTGCTTACAAATTCTATCTCAATCAAAATATAGAGAATACTTCAAGTTTTATACTGCATCATCATATTAAAGTACTATCCCCAGCATCTTGCCATAAGCTCTTCTTTTATATTTAAACTTATTATAATATTTTTTTCTGTAATTTAAAAACAAAAACCTATAATCTTTGTTGTAGACATGTACTACGATTTAAATTTATTGCAGTTGGATAAGAGAACAGTAGATATTATGACTGGTGTAACTACTGGTGATCTTAAGACATTTCAACTTGAGCAAAAGCTTAGCCTCAACGCTAACGTCATTTTGGATTTGGTCCAAGTAGTAAGCGTTGCCCAGACAGGCTGTCATGTGAGTCTTTTAATAGAACTGTACGATAACTATAGAAAATTAATGTATTTATTAACTGTTAAGAAACTTAAATCATAACATTTAATATTTACATTTTCCAGTGTCTTTCCCGTGATAACAATACGTATCGATTTTGTACTATATAACTCATAGCTTCAAATGACGCCATATTGAGGCGCCAGCGGGGTTTGCTTATTTATATTTAAATATGTAATCGTACGATGGCTTAAATTTATGTAAATATAAGTAATGAGGAATTATTCTTTGAATATTATGAGGTGATAATTTCGGTCGGGGCTTGACCAAATCTATCATAAAGCCCTTCGGGCTTTATTGGATTTGATCACGCCCCGATCAAAATTATCACCTCATAATACTCAAAGAATGATTCCTTATTCCTTAAATAAATACAAAATAATTGCAAATTTTAATTTCTGACCATTATTTATATCACTTTCCTGTTCATGATTTTGTGTTCAGAGAAGCCAATTGAACATGCGATGAGTATCGTAATCGTAAACTGTCATTTTGTATTCAAATGTTTATTCATTTGAAAACTCTATTCAAATAATATCAATGTTGACGCAGTATAGTTTAATATTGAATATACAAGTAATATGATATGTAATAAAGACTGAATTATTGGTGCTTCATTTGACACTGACAGTTAATTTTTGTGTGCATAAACCAAAGAGTTCGATCTTTGTTCAATAGGCATATACCAAATATTTCCTCCACAACATTAATGCACCATGCATGTAAAATAATCTTTTACTTTAGATATTTTTTTATTTGCATAATTGATTGCTTCGAACAAAAAGTTTTCTCAATCGCGATGAAGACTGCTTTATTCTATAGAAAATATGTTTCTGTCAGATAAAAAAAAACTTGATATTTTTATTGACCAAATGAACATGTGTCTCATAGGTATACAATACTAAAAGCAACATTTTTTTACATGGGACTTCTTGCCATTTCCAATCAAAAGTTATCGTTTTTTAGTCTTATTTCTTAAATTCGAAAAATTTATTACAAATATTATTCTAGCGACTGTCAAATCCCTTGTGTTTGCATAGGAAATCTGTGACATTCAATTGTTAATTATACGCCAAACCTTGTCACTTCGTATGAACACAAGTAAACGTCATTACGTGTCTGAATAGATTTATTATTGTAAGATTAAATGAAACGTTCAAACTTACATATTCACTTTGATATGTTCCTATGAAAAATATGCGTTACATTATATCTATTCGAAAAAAAAGATTTCTCGTCAAAGTTTCTGGCACTATATTTTTAGCGGCGGAAACGAATTATATGACACGTTTCATGGCTGTTTTCCTATTCAATATTTATATCCCTGATAAAAAGCGTAAATAATGGGCTTTAAAGCGACGATACACAAATATTTCATACAAATAAACATCAATATAATAGAACTAGAAGTATTGAAATCTTATTGTTGGATATCGTCATTCCTATAACATACCAGGCCGTGCAGACAAATTATCATATCATGCTTACGCGGGGTATTCAATATAACTGCGTGGCCTGGTGTGGTATACGATTGACGATGTTCAAAAGTAATCATTCAATGCTTAAAATGTATGTACAATATTCAGGGCGTGGGCAATGACGTACATTGTGTCAGTGACTACTTGGTAAAGATGAGAATTTTTGACGCAAATGGTGAACTCCGAACCTACAGTGCAGATGGAGATGGTGGTGATGTTGAAATCTTTAGGGCAGTTTCTGCTGGCTTTGGTTGTTTTGGGGTAGTCTTTGACGTTACAATTCAAGTAAGCTATTTCTTTTTAATAGATAAGATTATAAGTACAAGGACATCCCTAATATTCTGATTCGTATATTATATATATATATATATATATATATATATATATATATATATATATATATATATATATATATATATATATATATATACAGCATTGAGAAAATGTAGAAATGTATATTGTAAATTGACAGCATTTTTAAACTGTTGAGCAATCTTTGCAATAGTTCGTCATACAGAGCAGAGCATAGAAATTTTAGAAATATTTCTAGTGATTTCAATCTTAATTTAACCTTTAAAAATGCATGGACAAGTATGTATTTATTAACTCAAATTTTATATGAAAATATTTGTCTTTTTATTATCATATAGAATGTCGTTTTTCTATAGCAATTGTTTCATTGCTGAAAACCAACGCCCTTTACTTTGCAGATGGACCCTGAGGTAATAGTCAAAACGGGAACCTCATATCCGAGTATGCACGACATTTTTTATTCGAAAGGCAAACTACAGGAAATCATCGATAACAACTGGGCTGTTGAAATATTTTGGTTCCCATTTAATTCTTGGCCTCTTGATCTTTCTAAAGATGAAGTGTGGGTACAAACTTTTAACAAGGTCCGCCGTCAAGAAACTGAAAGAGTCGTAAGCCATTGGTTTTATAAAATAAAAAATGCTTACGACTTCATATCGCAGGAAACTTTGCGAACCGTCAGCCCATTCATCAGAGCCAGTGATTCGTGTGCCCCTCTCATTCAATGGGTTTCCTTCCAGACCCTCAAACATATCTTATACCCAAGAGGAGAGATATATGAGGAACTTCCAAATGCTATTCATTTCAGGTGGTATCCTTTTCTAAACAAGAATACAGATGCATGCGATTACTATTTTTTTGTAAACCAACACATATAGCATAACTTGAATTCGGTTTATTGGTTGCAAAAGATAAATAAAAATAGTAATGCATAGTATACCATATTTTCACAGATTTAAAGCGATTTTCAGAAATAAATTAAGCTTCGGATGTCTTAAATATGAAAACGTTTAAATACCAAACCATCATTAAACTTGTTACTGTTATTCAAAGAAAAGTATAATTTGGTTGAGAGAAATCGTTTATATACCTGAAATTGTTATTTTATTTTGTTTACTTCAGAAACCATTTAGACCACGCGAAGGTTTATGACTTGGAGTTTGTGTTTGATTACAAGGGTGACTACAGCAGATTAATGAAAATCATTCAAGTCGTGGTTACACAAGTTCAACAATTTGTTTTATGAAACCCAGGACGTGTACGACTTCATAACACAGGAAGCATTGAGAATTGTCAGTCCATTCATAACGGCCAATGAACCAATTGTTCCTCTGATGCAGTGGCTCTCCTTCTTGACCCTTAAAAATGTATTGTATCCAGACAGAGTGGAACCGTTATATCAAGAAATCCCAAACGCCGTTCATTTTAGGTGATTTTACTTTAACTAATCAGGCGTGTGTCATAAAAATAATTGCAAACACAGCATTTTTAAGGTAGTACATAAAGTTGCCAAAAACCATGTTCTGCAGCCCCTCTCTTTATAATAATTCATGATGATTTAAGAAAGAACAGAAGAGTATTTTATATAAGCTACCTAGGCCTATGAAAATGCACAGAACTATGTAAATTTCATTGATCGCCTTTTTAATAATGTTGAAAAATATCGGTTGGAGATGGTCATTATTTTGTTTTGATCTCTCTTTTTGACTGCAGAAAATATTTGGAAAAAGCGAAGGTTTATGATTTGGAGTTTGTGTTCGACTACAGAGCTGACTATGCCAGATTAATGAATATCATTAACGTCGTCGTAGAGAATGTGAAAATTTTTAAGGAAAAGAACCAGTATCCTTTAAACCTTTCTTTAGAAATGCGATTCATGACGTACAGGTATCCTTTTTTGCATTGTGAATGAAATTAATCATACAAATTACACAACACAATAAACGTTTATATAATTTGTAATAGGTATACTTAGCGTTTTGCATTTGCCAATAAACATTTGTTAATTACGCATTTCATTAATTTGCTTATTCTTCATTTTGAATTCTTTTGTAGTGAAGCTTATCTTGGAACTGGAAGTATTGCAAACCCGAAATATGGAGGAACCGGACACGTTGTTTGTATTGAGGTATTGTGTTTAAAAGGAACTGAAAGCTGGAAAGAATTTAACGAAGCCGTCGGGCAAAAATGGATCGAAATGGGAGGTGTTCCACATTTGGCCAAACAATATGACCAACTTGAAGGCATATTTGAAAGCACCATATCTGTAAGTATATATATATATATATATATATATATATATATATATATATATATATATATATATCTTCAATATAATTTCTTCAAAACAATTTTTTTTATATTTGTTACGTTCATTTAAAGTGTTTCATAAGAAAATTTGCGCTGTTCTCTGCTTGATCTGAGACAGATGAATTAAAACATTGATATCTAATAAAAAAAAAACATTATTGAATGATTTATTGTACAATACAATAATGCAATAATAGAAATGCAATGTTTTAGTCTGTTAAAAATATCTTCATCTACATGTATCGGCATCAAATATACCGCTTTTATAACAAGGCCAATAATAATAACTTCAGTTTTCTTATAGTTCCTAACTGAATTCAAGTTTAATACCAGAGATGTAAAACTGCCGACTTAAAGACTTCAATAAGAAAATTTTAAATGAAAAAAAAATTAAAATAACCATTTTGATTTACACCACTTGAATATAAATCTGGACGATTCTTTATTACTCATAATTCATTGCTAAGCAATTTAAGAGTGAACCTTTTCCTGGAAAGGGCTTTGATTTATTGTTTCCTTAAAAAAAACAAAAAACTTTAAGAAGCATTAATAGTTAGGCAATGTTACAAAAAAGTTTCACTAAAACCTTTGTTTTCATCCAGATAGGAGAAGTACTTATATTCTGAATGAGACTTTTAACATTTGGAGTTATAAGCCAGGCACACATTATATACCTTGAATTAGTTACATGTACACTGTACCTTATTATTACTCATTACATTATTCTATAC
This sequence comes from Magallana ariakensis, assembly GCA_020458035.1. NCBI lineage: Eukaryota > Metazoa > Mollusca > Bivalvia > Ostreida > Ostreidae > Magallana > Magallana ariakensis. The sequence goes on from CM035813.1 coordinate 52,065,807, forward strand.
AGTAATGCTTTTGCTAGGGTAAACGCAGTAAGACATCTCTGTATACTAGTAAAAACTCAATGTGGATGATTTAACTTTCCGCTCATGACCCCGATCATTTAAACCCTGTTAGTGTGTTGTTGTTTTGGTTTTTTTTGGGGGGGGGGGGGTTGGGGGGGTTGGGGGGGTTGGGTTTTTTTGGGGGGGTTGTGTGTGTGTGTGTGTTTTTTTGGGGGGAAGGGGGTGTTTTGTTTGTTTTGTTTTGTTTTTTATGCTTTGTTTTTTGTCTATATGGATAAAACAAAATAAATAAAAAGAACTTTGGACAAAGATCACATAATTGATCTAGATATGAATTAAAATAATTTGTGCCGATTAAGTTTCTTTTTTATTCGTAGCTCTCAAACCATCTGAGTGTGAGTGAAATATCATAGAGCTTGACTTTAATCAAACCTTACTTTTTTCAGAAAATGGCCACGCAAATTGAAGCGTTTAATTGTCAACTGACAAAATCAGGAGCAGATCCATCAGGCATGTTTCTAAACTTGGGGATGAGAAGACTTCTTCAAAAGAAGCAACCTAGATGAAGACATAAAAGATGAAGACATTCAAAGCTATTAACTAACTATAACAAGTCATTATTTAAGCGTATAAACTACCTTTTTATGTCAATATATATACATGTACTTTTATTGTGTCCCATCATGATTATTGTTTAAGAATTATGCATATATTTGATCCTTAGAAGCTGGTGTTTTCTATTTCTAAAAGAGGATATTTGGTTTACTATGCAATGAACAATGAACACCTTTTGTCATTTATGTACCATATTTAATATAAATAACCCATTTAGGGTTATTATTTAGCCAACAAAGTTTGTCACACGCTATAAATATTTTTCATCTGTCCCCAGCTTTCATTTTTTTATTGTGATTTCAAAGAAATTCAGATCGTAATCTCGTTGTATGCAATTGAAATATAGGTTCCAGCTGTCTAAATAACTAACAAATGTTAAAGGGAACAACTTCGATGAACTTTACTACATTAATCAAAACAGTTTTTTCTATAAAAAAAATAGACTTATAAGATGTTTATCAACAAAAGATTGAATATATTTCAAATTCTTGTTTTACTGGCAGTATATGCACAGGATGTCAAACTGTACATAGTGGTTACAACATTATTGTAGACAGGCCAATAGTGCGTGATGTTTCGTGTACCCTTTGTGTTTGAGCTTGCAATTGTATGATAAATATTAATTTGCGTTTTTACAGTGCATGTTCGTGTAGAGTTGTCCGTTCTGTTACTTTTTTGTTGATTGCCGTGTTTTATTTAAGGAATAAGGAATTATTCTTTGAGTAATTGTGGTCAGGTTGTGGTCAAATCCAATAAAACCAGAAGAGCTTTAAGAAAGGTTTGATCACGCTCTGAACATATCTATCACCTCATAATATTTAAACAACGATTCGTTATTGTAAATTGTAATTGTATAATTGTACGATTTAATATTAAATATTGACATTGATACGTCTTTTTTCAATTATTATAATTCTGCAAACCCCGCTTTTTCTTCTCTTTCTCTCTCTCTATCTCTCTCTCTCTCTTAATTTCTTTTTTCTGATAAAAGATTGAATTGTAAATACTTCTAAAAAACATTAAATATAAAATCAATTAAATGCGCTTGGTTTGTGAATCGTCTTAATTCATCAGATAATTATGAGCCTGATTTGGCTCTTGTTTATTGTGTCAAGAAACCTTCGGCTATTTATGATTTACTCGTCGAAAAATATTACACCTCAAATTTACGACTACAGTATGCTTGTTTGACTTATGGGCTCGGTGTTTGGTTAAGGTACGGGTTTTAATATATATATATATATATATATATATATATATATATATATATATATATATATATAATACGAGTGAATGAAATGTTAACTAATAAAATATTGAGGCATATTGTGAATCTAGGAAGGTTTTGTGCAAACACTTAAGAAATATGGAATACTAGTAGCCAAGAACCGGTGAAAGTATTTAAGTTATAATGTTCTTTAATTCACATTAATATCGACAGATGTCCCATACCACCTTATTTTAATTGGCGCTCGGTATATCGCTTTTATTTCGAGGTTTACGTGAAAATCGTTCATTAGAATTTAAAGTCCAAATCAAACAGTCTAGAGATTAAAAATGGGAAAGTAAGATGTCAGTGTTTCGATCTCTAACAGGGAGCATGTCCCTTATAGAAGACAATTAACAATTTTGATCAATTACTCTTTGTTACCGGTTGTGAACAGGAAAAAAATGTGTGCGGGTTGCAAGTTTCATCAAGGCCAATCTACAGGGAAATTATATTTGCGCAATTCTTAAAATTTGTACAAAGTCTAGCATGAGGTACAGTACATAATTTTCGCTATAAGACCTTTAGTTATTTGTCTGCCATTAGGGCTTGATAGACTTATTAAGACTTATTTCTCTATGCACACATTTATACATTTATTGTTATTCAATATGATAACAGCGTCTTTCGTGAAACACTGTCCCTAACTACTTTATATAGTTACAAAAATACATGTTCATCAAATTGATTACATGAACACATTTTGAAATTAAAATCACAAATAGTAATCAATATAAAATCAAGGGTTTAACGATTATGTGTTTGTGATTTCTGAACACGTTATTGCTAAAAGTAGATACAGTCATGTGTATAGAAATGCGATTGTTAATTGTCTGATAAGTTCTTTTTTGTAATTGGTATTTACATGAAATATTTACCCATGTATATCGCCTTATTTTCATAATTTATTTTATGAGAATGCTCTAAATTCATTTTAAATATAAAAATGTGTCGTTCGATGGGTTCGAACCGAGATCCTTGGATCAATGGCACTTATTGTACACTGTAGTATAAATGTATCAGTCCAATGGTTCGAATCTCGGGATTTTCCGGCAAAATTTATGCTTAATAGGAACATGTATTCCTTTTTAAGGAATGATCGACATATGGTATCAGTTGTCAACATCATGAAATGCGTTCATGTAATGCGAATTACAACATGCTTTAAATTGAATAAATAGCACACTTGTGTTGCTTTCCAAAATAGGAAGGAATGTATAAACTTTACTTTTAGTAGGCAAAGTATACAAATTTATATGCATATACAAAAAAAAATTGAATCATGTTGCAGTGTATAAATGTAAGGATCTCAAGACAGATGAATAATGAGTCTTAGTTCTGAACATGTTATTAAAGATTTACATAAAGCTGTTACTGTCTTGTTAAGGTGGAATAACACATCATCACAAAATGGCTGACCTCTAATCGAAAGGACATCTTTTTTAATTTAAAAGATTTTATCGACGGAAGCGTGTAACTTACTCCATAGCAGAGTGGATAACGTGTCGGGCTTGTGATCTGTACATCCCGAGCACGAATCCCCCAGTGGCTTTTGATGTTACTTAATGGTTTGAATTTGTATCCACAAACTGCAATTTTTCTCTCATTTTATATATGTGCAGTTTATTTATCATTATATCTTTCATAATCAAATAACTTACTGTTAATTTGAGTGACTTTTTCCAGGTGTGTTATTCCACCTTGACAAAGTAGTGCGAGGCGTGATGTGTGCGCAAAAAGTAAAATTTGCCAGATGCATCATACAACCATACAAGACTGTGATCGATCTCTAAAACACATTTCAATAATAAATGAATGACAAAATTATTTCAAGTACATATAATTAATCCATACTTTATCTACAGTGTATAATAATATTACATTTCAAAGTGCCATAGATTTGGGATAATACTTTAAAAACTGAAGAATAAAAAATCGAATCGAGTTTAATGTAATGCACGTCATTTCTTTTTTTCCGGAAGTGATAGTAAATTGCACCCATTTCCTTCCTACCAGACTTACAACTATAATGAAGAGAGTCCTCAAGATCTATAATATGTTATATTTAAGGTCCTTCGATCCTCAGCCTCACAGTATTTTTTTTTAAATAAAAATGTTATTCATCCGTCAAACTTCATAAATTTTGGCCACGATGAATATAATGAAATAAAACACGTATATAATTTAAGATTTTTAACGCAGTTAGATGTGAAAATTGATAGCATAGATAGTAGAAAGCAATAGCTTATCAAAAATTGTGCATCATATCATCACAATACATGTATATTTGTTATATATGTTAAATGTACGTAACGTGTACATGATTTTTTAGAGAGAGAGAGAGAGAGAGAGAGAGAGAGAGAGAGAGAGAGAGAGAGGGAGAGAGAGAGAGAGAAAGAGAGAGAGAGAGAGAGAGAGAGTTAAAATACAATACATGAATTTTCTGCAGGATTTGAACAAAAACACATTTTGCATCCGTAACAAATATTCATGCATTGTTCCTATGAGCCAATCCCCATCGACACATTTGGTTTAGCGCTACAGTTGTATAAAAACAATACATTTCTATCTTCCTTGTATCATTTAACATATCATAATTTATTTTTTTCCTTCTAAAAAAATATTATAAAAGGTACATTTGTTTCCTATATATCATATCTCCATTTTTCAATAGCTAACAGGTAATTCTACGCGGGCAATTGCACTTATGGAAAGTTGAGATTTCGTGGGTAAAAAAACACGGAAAAAACTAAATCATTTACAAACTATTGTAAATTAGTAGATTTTAAGAGCAAATGTTGCATGATACTTCAATCAAAAAATCATGAAGAAACCAACTGCATTTCATTACATGTTTACCAATTTCCAATTCCTAAAACAAATAAAGACGAAAAATATTGAAAAAAAAATATTAAAAAGTTTTCAAATCTACTATGCGCCCAGATCCCCGCTAAATCGAAATCTTATGCGCCAACGATCTTTTGGACCAAGTCAACGCACTTAGATTTTTTCAAAGTGCTTTATGAGTATGGATTTTTTTTATCATCGAAACACTTGACGCACTTAGAAAAAATCATTTTTTTTTATTAAAAAACATTTAAAAATGGATATTTTTTCAATTCCATTGATTTGTTTTATTATTTAAACAAAACTCAATAATTGATATACATTTAAGCACTAAGTACGAAAAGAATAACATGCTTAAGATTCCATGTACATGTATGTGCATTATTTAAATCGATATATATGAGGCAGATCCCAAGTCCAGTCTTACTTTCTTTCCGAACATACACATATAATATCTAGTCACATGTCATAACAAGAATAAGTTTTGATTTAAATAAAGTACCCTCGCCCAATGGCCACATCAAGCACCTGACCGACTATGCTTTATGAAGTCTAACACAAATATTTCTTGATACTTAAATTAAGAAATAAACAGCAAGTTAAAAAGTTCACCGGGATATAAACTTGGTTGGTCACGTGATCAAATCCTGTGAGGCCCGAAGGGCTTCTCAGAAGATTTAATCACGTACCAACCAAGTTCATATCCCGATGAACTTTTTAACATTAGTGTTTATTACTTTTATTTACGTTTGAGATAGGCACATTGTTCAGAATCAATTAATATAACGGTGTTTTTACGTTTACAATATATTGCAGCAAAACGTTTTTATAAGTAATAACATATGTGATAATTAAAGTTCTTGTAAATATTTTTTTTACATGCGTATGTGTGTATACTTTAAAAACGTAAAAGAAATTGATTCCCGGATGTGGCTCAACCTTACCCCAATGGATCATGAATTGAACAAACTTGAGTCTATACTACCTGAGGACACTTCGTTTCAGCCACTCTGGCTTGATGATGTTGGAGAAGAAGATTTTATAAGATTATTCTCAGGTGAGCTTTAAAGGATCAAGAAAAATATATCCTGTATCCATTGGTATCAAAGGGATAAACATACTGTTTACAGGGAAATATTCGCCCCGGTTTTATTTTCGCCCCTTTCGTCCTCTTTGTCAGCGGGCGAATTTAAGACTGAAAGAATTTCAGTGTCTCAAATGATTTCTCTTTTAACAAAAATGTGTTCGGGCGAATTCATGTCGGGGCGAAACTGTTTGCAAGTGTAGAAGGGCGAAAATTACACAGGGCGAAAATTATCCTGTATACAGTATTTCCTATTTTCCAAATCAAAATCATTTTAGCATTAAAAGTAAGATATTTACAATTTGTAGAAACTAATTTAAAGCATTATATGTATCTCTATATTTTTTTTAAAATCATATCTTATTTGAAAGTTTAGTTTTACTATGGTTTTTATCTCAAACAGCGATAATATCGAAAAAAAAACAACAAAAGTTAGCAGATCTGATACCATATTTAACTTAATTTGAAAAATAGGGTAAATTGCGCAATTTTCAAATTGCGTTGCATACTAGTGTTATAGTGAATTTCGCTCTGAAAACTCGCTTTGCTGAGGTACCGGGGAATATTGGATCTCAGTTGTTAACTTCGAAATAAAATCAAATATTAAATAAAGCCAAGATATAAAGTTTATTAATTTGAAAAAGCAAATGTTAAAAGGTCGTATAAAATCACAATAAAACAGTTCCTGAAATTGACAAAGATAAAATAAAGAAACATATATACCTTCGAAATAAAACCAAATATTAAAATAAGCCAAAATATAAATGTCACAGGGTTAACAGGTGTGTGACTGTCAGTCAATATATCAGGTCTCAATAAGTGGTTACAGCGCTGGCACGGTACTCCAGATGTACTGGGTTCGAGTCCCGGTTGAGACTTGACTTTTTGCCACCTGTTCAATTAAACTTATTAATTTAGATAGCAAATGTCAAAAGGTGACAATTTGCGTTTGTCGTTTGGGGTTTTTTTTTCGTCGATAATTACAAAGTCTAGCCCACAAAGATATTCCATCTCGAAATACCAAATATAATTGGTTATGTAATTACTTAAAGGAGTAGATAAAATGAAATAATCAAGTAACAATCAGTATAATTAGCGTTAATAACCATTGTTCAAATAATGTAATTAAAACGCTTACAGTAGTCAGGTAAGATGTCAAAAAAGGTTGATTTGTGTAATTAAAATCCTTAGCTGTCCAGTAAGCTTTTTTAACAGTTGAAATTTATTTGAAAACTCTTTAAAGAAATGAAGCATTAACAGATTTCGACATAGGAAGTAATATTAATGAATTCTATAGTAAAAGCATTATAACAATATTTGGTTATTTTACTTTTTCTATCATTTTAAAACGGATATAAACAGAATTTTTTATCAAGACAAATTATATGTTAACATAACATTATTAAAATAGCATTTGATATAAATGAAATATACACCAAATAAAAACAGGTAAAATAATATATAAAAATATAAACATAATATGCACCTATCATAAAATGCTGTAACAATGCTCCCCCTGCTTGAACAAATTATTGCTTCCTGGCATCTATTATTTACAAATAAGAAAATAAATAAGCAGAACATATTTATGACATATTAAAGAAAAACATCATATGTCTATAAGGTATATACACATCAATAGGAACTTTGATATGCAATCCAAAGTATAGTCGCAACCTTGACACATGAACAATAGAATAAATATTGAATAACAATCACAATATCTTGAATTAAAACAAATTTACATTGTTACAGCATTTTATGCTCTAAAACTAGTTAAAGGGAAGTATTTTCTTAAATGAATAGAAATTAATGAATAAAAATTATTCCTGTCATGTGATCAAATTCAGAGCCAGATCGTTTTTAAAGCAAAAAAAAAAAACGATCAGTTTAATATTATGTAATATTTTGTTAACACGGTAAGTTTGTATTCTTTTACTTTTTATATTTACTAAACCAAACCAGGAGCTGTTAATGTTGATTTTAAAATAAATATCAATTATATTAGAACTTCTTTCTTCTTTTAACATTTAATATCAAAGAATGTGTTGATATTACGGACATTTAATAAAAAGGCTCAATAACCTACTTTTCTTTTATTCCCTTGTTTTAAGTATAGACTTTTTCTTGTTCTAAAATAGATCCCATCCCGACTGATAAAACAAGGGTACCCTATTTTCAGGCAAAGTTACTACATTAATGTGCAAAATTCAACCTTTTTCTCAACAATTGGTTGTAGACAGGACACCAATGAACCCTCTTCATATTTTTCAGAGTCTTAAACCTCCAAAATAAGTCTGCAGCTGCACAATTCTACCGATCTTCTAGGTGATTAAAAAGGCCTTCTTCTGTTCTTTTATGCGTATATTGTAGAACCCCATATTGCTTTTTCATCATTATACAACAGTTTTGGCCAGTTTTGGGCAGAAAAAAGCCAGTTCAAGAATTGTTTACATTTTTTTCTCAATTGTAAAAGATGGAAGCACATCCCAATAAAAGAATGGAGTGATAACGACCTTTTGGCGTTACAACGCCTTTTTGATAGACTTTATAATGCTTCATAACGCCTTTTTTTCAGAATTAAAACGCCTTTTGAGTTTTATTACGTTTTTTTTTTATTTTCAGTTACATAAATGATACATAGGCTTTCGTTTTTCATCAGTATTCATAAAAAGTCTTTCTTAATTGCAAATAAGACTATTTTTGTTACATGTATTTGCACTTTGTGGAAAGTGTTATTTCATACGACTCTACATATTTTTACCTTATGCAATCTTAATTATTACAGCAAAAAAAAATCGGGTTTTTTTTCTCGTGTGTATAGCGTGAACAGTTTTTGTTTAAAAATGATAAAAAGCGAAGTTTCATTTTCGTTTCGTTTTAAACAAATATCTTGTATATTATGTGTAAAAATATGGTCAAATATTAAATGCACGTTCCACGAATTCGACGAATACTTATCCGCAGATATGACTTTTTAGAAGAATTTGTATTGTTTGCATTATAGTTATTTGAAAATGTGCTTTTGACTCAATACTTGTACAATTCTTGTCATTTTATATGTCATTTTATACAATTGTATTTATATTTATAACAAATAAAGGTTTTGGAAATAGATGTGTATAACAATGTTTTATTAAAGGGGATTAGAAAATTTAATTCATAAAATCAACTTTGATGATTAATTGTATATTCCTCCTAAAACAGAGATGTAAAACACTATTATAGTATTTTCATCTGTAAAAACGTATGTGTATATATCGATCTTTTGTCTTAAAAGCAATGGATGAACGTATACACCTACCAGAAAATCAACAGCAACTAATAGACAGCATCCACAAATGTATGCAGGATGGAATAATACCAATTCTGCAAGCTGGGACACAAGTGAGAGGTCACAGTTTACTAGACGCAGAAGGGTTAAAAGGAAAACAAGTGGCATTAATAAATATTGAAAACATTACGGTAAAAAAGTGATAATATAATTTGGTCATATAACCTGAATGTCACAATACCATTGTAAGATATGTTCAATCAGTTTTTCAACTTTAATTGTTCCCATTTCATATCATTTTTCTCTAACGAACTACAAGATGTTAAATGTGTTTCATAATGAAAGTTCCTTTAATTTTTCTTCAAAGTTTTTTTTTTAATTAAAAAAAAGAAACTTTAAATTTGCCTTCATTTTTAGGAGTTATCCTTTCCTGGGGATATGCCGATTCTTAAAGCTATCAAGGTGAATAGATAAGTTAAAAAATATTGTACTTAATTTTTATACACCATATGACTGACATTATTTATATTTTTTTACGCAAAATAAAAAAAATAAAATAAAAAGACCAACTATTGAAAAAAAAGTAGATATGTATGTACTCTAATAAAAACCTTACTTTAGGAACTCCGTTTTAGAAAAAAAAAAACCTTTTTTGTGAAATTGTAAACAAATTTTTAATCTAAAAATAAAACATCGTCATAAATATATTATTACCGCTTCCAAATATCTGACATATTTCACTCGGTACTCATATTAAAAAGATAAAAGTAAGTATGCGTGTTACCTTTACACCTAATGTTCAAATGTAAAAATGATATTAATATGTATGGATGTATTCCAAAAGTCAATTGAAAAACACTAATTTTTATTTTATAAAAGGAACACCCTGATCCAATAATCAAACAGCTTCAGAATAGAGTTGGAAACAAGCCAGAATTCTTTGCTGAGAAATTTCAAAACTGGGCGGGAAATCAGACAAGCAGTGTTATTTCTTGTTTTCCGAAAACCAAAGAAGAAATGTCAAAAGTTATTAGGGGGCCGCAGCAGAAAAAGTTGTTATCCGGTGTGCTGGAGCTCGACATAGTTGGGCGCCTGTGTTCGCGAATACCGGTCAAGTTTGTGTGAACACCAAGAACCTGAAGAGCGACTACCCAAACAAATCAAACATCAGAGTAGACGTACGTTAAAATCAGTTCTTAAAATTACAAGCATATGCTGCTTACAAATTCTATCTCAATCAAAACATAGAGAATGCTTCAAGTTTTATACTGCACCATCATATTAAAGTAATGTCCCCAGCATCTTGCCATAAGCTCTTCTTTTATATTTAAACTTATTATAATATTTTTTTCTGTAATTTAAAAACAAAAACCTATAATCTTTGCTGTAGACATGTACTACGATTTAAAATTTATTGCAGTTAAACAAGAGAACAGTGGATATTATGACTGGTGTAACTACTGGTGATCTCAAGACATTTCAACTTGAGCAAAAGCTTAGCCTCAACGCTAACGTCATTTTGGATTTGGTCCAAGTAGTAAGCGTTGCCCAGACAGGCTGTCATGTGAGTCTTTTAATAGAACTGTACGATAACTATAGAAAATTAATGTATTTATTAACTGTTAAGAAACTTAAATCATAACATTTAATATTTACATTTTCCAGTGTCTTTCCCGTGATAACGATACGTATCGATTTTGTACTATAGAACTCATAGCTTCAAATGACGCCATATTGAGGCGCCAGCGGGGTTTGCTTATTTATATTTAAATATGTAATCGTACGATGGCTTAAATTTATGTAAATATAAGTAATAAGGAATTATTCTTTGAATATTATGATGTGATAATTTCGGTCGGGGCGTGACCAAATCTATCATAAAGCCCTTCGGGCTTTATTGGATTTGATCACGCCCCGATCAAAATTATCACCTCATAATACTCAAAGAATGATTCCTTATTCCTTAAATAAATACAAAATAATTGCAAATTTTAATTTCTGACCATTATTTATATCATTTTCCTGTTCATGATTTTGTGTTCAGAGAAGCCAATTGAACATGCGATGAGTATCGTAATCGTAAACTGTAATTTTGTATTCAAATGTTTATTCATTTGAAAACTCTATTCAAATAATATCAATGTTGAAGCAGTATAGTTTAATATTGAATATACAAGTAATATGATATGTAATAAAGACTGAATTATTGGTGCTTCATTTGACACTGACAGTTAATTTTTGTGTGCATAAACCAAAGAGTTCAATCTTTGTTCAATAGGCATATACCAAATATTTCCTCCACAAGCATTAATGCACCATGCATGTAAAATAATCTTTTACATTAGATATTTTTTTATTTGCATAATTGATTGCTTCGAACAAAAAGTTTTCTCAATCGCGATGAAGACTGCTTTATTCTATAGAAAATATGTTTCTGTCAGATAAAAAAAAACTTGATATTTTTATTGACCAAATGAACATGTGTCTCATAGGTATACAATACTAAAAGCAACATTTTTTTACATGGGACTTCTTGCCATTTCCAATCAAAAGTTATCGTTTTTTAGTCTTATTTCTTAAATTCGAAAAATTTATTACAAATATTATTCTAGCGACTGTCAAATCCCTTATGTTTGCATAGGAAATCTGTGACATTCTATTGTTAATTATATGCCAAACCTTGTCACTTCGTATGAACACAAGTAAACGTCATCACGTGTCTGAATAGATTTATTATTGTAAGATTAAATGAAACGTTCAAACTTACATATTCACTTTGATGTGTTCCTATGAAAAATATGCGTTACATTATATCTATTCGAAAAAAAGATTTCTCGTCAAAGTTTCTGGCACTATATTTTTAGCGGCGGAAACGAATTATATGACACGTTTCATGGCTGTTTTCCTATTCAATATTTATATCCCTGATAAAAAGCGTAAATAATGGGCTTTAAAGCGACGACACACAAATATTTCATACAAATAAACATCAATATAATAGAACTAGAAGTATTGAAATCTTATTGTTGGATATCGTCATTCCTATAACATACCAGGCCGTGCAGACAAATTATCATATCATGCTTACGCGGGGTATTCAATATAACTGCGTGGCCTGGTGTGGTATACGATTGACGATGTTCAAAAGTAATCATTCAATGCTTAAAATGTATGTACAATATTCAGGGCGTGGGCAAAGACGTACATTGTGTCAGTGACTACTTGGTAAAGATGAGAATTTTTGACGCAAATGGTGAACTCCGAACCTTCAGTGCAGATGGAGATGGTGGTGATGTTGAACTCTTTAGGGCAGTTTCTGCTGGCTTTGGTTGTTTTGGGGTAGTCTATGACGTTACAATTCAAGTAAGCTATTTCTTTTTAATAGATAAGATTATAAGTACAAGGACATCCCTAATATTCTTATTCGTATCTTATATATATATATATATATATATATATATATATATATATATATATATATATATATATATATATATATATATATATATATTTATATATATATACAGCATTGAGAAAGTGTAGAAATGTATATTGTAAATTGACAGCATTTTTAAACTGTTGAGCAATCTTTGCAATAGTTCGTCATACAGAGCAGAGCATAGAAATTTTAGAAATATTTCTAGTGATATCAATCTTAATTTAACCTTTAAAAATGCATGGACAAGTATGTATTTATTAACTTAAATTTTATATGAAAATATTTGTCATTTTATTGATCTATCATATAGAATGTCGTTTTTCTATAGCAATTGTTTCACTGCTGAAAACCTACGCCCTTTACTTTGCAGATGGACCCTGGGGTAATCGTCAAAACGGGAACCTCATATCCGAGTATGCACGACATTTTTTATTCGAAAGGCAAACTACAGGAAATCATCGAGAACAATTGGGCTGTTGAAATATTTTGGTTCCCATTTAATTCTTGGCCTCTTGATCTTTCTAACGATGAAGTGTGGGTACGAACTTTTAACAAGGTCCGCCGTCAAGAAACTGAAAGAGTCGTAAGCCATTGGTTTTATAAAATAAAAAATGCTTACGACTTCATATCGCAGGAAACTTTGCGAACCGTCAGCCCATTAATCAGAGCCAGTGATTCGTGTGCCCCTCTCATTCAATGGGTTTCCTTCCAGACCCTCAAACATATCTTATACCCAAGAGGAGAGATATATGAGGAACTTCCAAATGCTATTCATTTCAGGTGGTATCCTTTTCTAAACAAGAATACAGATGCATGCGATTACTATTTTTTTGTAAACCAACACATATAGCATAACTTGAATTCGGTTTATTGGTTGCAAAAGATACATAAAAAATATTAATGCATAGTATACCATATTTTCACAGATTTGAAGCGATTTTCAGAAATAAATTAAGCTTCGGATGTCTTAAATATGAAAACGTTTAAATACCAAACCATCATTAAACTTGTTACTGTTATTCAAAGAAAAGTATAATTTGGTTGAGAGAAATCGTTTATATACCTGAAATTGTTATTTTATTTTGTTTACTTCAGAAACCATTTAGACCACGCGAAGGTTTATGACTTGGAGTTTGTGTTTGATTACAAGGGTGACTACAGCAGATTAATGAAAATCATTCAAGTCGTGGTTACACAAGTTCAACAATTTGCGGAGTACAAACAATATCCTCTGAACGTTTCGCTCGAAATGCGGTTCATGACATAAAGGTATTATTTAGTTTGTACATAATGAAATCAACTCTCTATGAAATATATAAGTATTTGCTATTATTTAAATCAAGTGTTAACATGGGATTCAAATTTTTTTTTATAAATATACAACGAAGATAATGTCTTCCATTTGGAAAATTTTAACCAAACTTTGCACAAAGCATTATTGGGTACAGGGGAATTAAATTTGTTAAATTTGTTAAAATAAATTAAAGGGTCACACCCACTTTCAAAAGGAGAAAATTAATAATTGTTGAAAATGTGTTGGTATTTTTATTACATCTTATTCCTAAAAACCAATAGCTATAACTTGTGTAGAACCAACCTCAAGAAGTGTGAATTCACGTTTGTTCAAATCGTGATCCCCGGGGTTAGAGTATGGCCACAATGGGGTCGAAATTTTACTATGGAATATATGTATACAAATCTTTAGATATCTTCTCAATAGATAATGGACAATAGGTATCTTCTATGAATGCATTCTCAGGTAGTTTAAATCAAAGTTTGTTCAAATCATGACCCATGGAAAAGTGGGGCCACAATTGGGTGGGGGGTCGAATTTTTACATAGTAATACAAAGATAATTTTTTTTTAAAAATCATCTTCTAAAAACCAGCTAGAATAGCTGTAACTTACGTGAATGCATATTCAGGTTATAGATTTAATTTTGTCAAAACAATGATTATCGGAGCTAGGCTAGCCAAGTTGGGGAAGGGGGCAAATTTTACATCTTTAAGGATTTTTAAAAATTATTTTAAAAAACTCAGATGTAAACCTCCAACCCTGTTTATACTCGTATTTATTGATTTTTTTCTGTTACAACTTTTTCAAAAAAGTTTGAAGGGGGCATTAATATGTTTGTAGCCATAATTATTGATTTTGATTGCGTTTTCAGTGATGCTTACCTTGGAACTGGAAGCATTGCCAACCCACGATATGGGGGTTCTGGACACGTGATCTGTATTGAGGTATTGAGTTTGAAAGGAACCAGGTATTGGGAAGAATTCAGCACAGCAGTCGGAAAAGAATGGATGGAATTGGGAGGGGTTCCACATTTAGCCAAACAATATGACCATCTCCCAGGCATTTTTGATGATATACGACAAGTAGGACTAATTGTTAAACATTATTTTGTAAAAACTTTCACTTCAACTAAAATACAGTTTTGCCAATTATAATTAGAAATAGGGAACGTGACAGGTTAAAAATTGTTTTCTGCAATGCTCGCTACCTACATAAATGAGCAATCCGCATGAATCAGGGAGAGAAAAAAATTCTATTATAACAGTTAAACAAATTCTTCAAGTATTTTGCTCTGATTATTACAGTAGTACACACATGTTTCCAGTAAGACTGCGAGTGGATAATCATAGGTCGCATTCAAGGTCAACAGCCAACAATATTTTAATTCTTTAATTTGGCTTATACAGCTTAATGATATGGAACTAAAGGATATTAGGCCCTACCAAACATAAGAGAGATGTGGTTTACTTTGATATCATCATATTATTACAAGCGAGACAATTGTGAAATTATTCCCAAAAATGCAAAATTAGTTCAATTACCGTAGCACTTGTGTCTTTGATTTTACACATGTCAGTTTGCAGTTGCTATATGCTTTAAAAAAATGTCTTTACAGTTAACGTTGTTTTTTTATAGTAGTATTATACAAATCTCATTTTGCAGTTGTTATGCGTTTTAAAAAAACAAACTTCGTCCTAAGAGATGTACCGGGAATTTCAATAAGGGGTATTGATATTATTGGGAGTTGATTTTAATCAACTCTCCTATGCAGTTACTCTGGCAAACCGAAAGTGAAACAGTGTTTGGACCTAAGCACAAATCATCACCGCTAACAAGAGTTAGTTCTTTAAAAAATTGATAAATGCGGTGTAATGTATGCTGAACCATTGTTTTTCAAGAAAACGTATTTATAAAATACCTTGAAAATAGTCAGATTTTAAATAGTACGAACAATTTAGATATTGTTTGTAGTCGTATGTATTCCTACACCAGAGCGTTCAACCAGACGCTCGGCTGTCTCCGTAAATCTCCGACAAGCAGAGAGTCTCTCTTGGTAGTCGGAGATTAACGGAGATAGCCGGGCGTCGGGTTGAACGATACTAGAGTTCAATATTGCTTGAATCCAGACATGTGTACAATTTTTAGAAATAGTTCGATTACTGATAAATTGTTTGATGGAATTAATTATATCTTTAAATATTACACAACATGATTCATATGGGGTTTTCTCGAAATTCTTGTCGGAAAAGTCCGAGAATTCATATTATTAAAATGTGCGTAATTTAAATAAAGATAAGAAATTTCTTGTCATGCTAAATAACATATCGTTGATTCTAAAATAAATAATAATCGATAAAATCAACTCCCGTCAGTACTTCAGTACTTTGATTATTATTCAGATTTGGACATTTCTAAATGATAGCATAAATCCTTATGACGCGTTCACCTTGACATTTTTTGGTAGTTTAATACAATTAATTTACGGGAATGAGAATATTAATCAATCAATGAATTGTGGTGTTGATTAACTATTTATTCGAAATCCAGAACTAAAGATTTTTCAAATTACAATCAGTTTTACTTCTCTTTTTTATATTTTAGAAAATGGCACCACAGATTAAGGCATTTAAGGAAAACCTGGGTAAATCTGGAGTGGACTCATCACTGTATATGAACACGGGGATGCGAAAACTTCTTGGCTACGAATGAGATTTCTTTATAATCAAAGTTGACACTAAATGTATATAGCTTAACTATTTGTATTGTAGAGATTTAAATTTATCATTACAATTTTATTTGATACAACTGTAAGATCCATAGTTTGTTGTAGTAGTGAGTATTTGTTTCTGTTTGACCTCGCATGTTCAAATCTAAAAATATCCAATGTGCAGCATAGCGTTATTTGTTTGCCGTTTTAATCTTCAATAGCTTTACTACACTCCCATTAATGAGTTATTTTTTCTCAGTAATTAATATTTCTTTTACATGCTATAAATTTTTACATCAATCTGTCGCCATTGGCTTACTTTTAATTTCTACTCACTCTAGTTTTTTTGGTATTTTTTTTTTATTTTGTATTGCGATTATGAGGTTTAGCAATTTCGTTGCATGGTTTAAGAATAATGTTTGTCTTACTCTAGCGTTTCATCACACTTAATTAATGTTAAAAGGAAAGCTCGTATATGTTTTCTTCTCTCTTTCTCTTTCTCTCTCTCTCTCTCTCAACTTCTTTTTTGTTTCTGATGAAAGTTAAAATTGTAACTACTTCTCAAAAAATTAAGATATAGAATCGATTGAAGGCATTTTAGTTTGCGAATCGTCTTGATTTATTAGATAATTATACGCCTGATTTGGCTCTTGTTCATAGTGTCAAGAAAGCTGCTGCTATTTATGATTTACTCGTCGAAAGTTCTTGCACATACACCTCAGACTTAAGATTACAGTATGCTTGTTTGAAGTTGTATTCTCGCTTTTTGGTGAAGGTAGGTGTTGTAATATATATTATGTAATACGAGTGTATGAAATGTTAACTAATGAAATATTGAGGCAAATTGTAAATCTAGGAAGGTGTTATGCTAGCATACTTATTTTATAAGAAATATTGAATACTAGTAACCAAAAGCAGTTTTAAGGAGGGTGGATGGTCAACAAATTAACCATCAGATCTAATTTTAATTTTAAGATACGATTTGTTTAGCTATAAACTTATAATTTATAAGAAAAAAATCTATATATTTTACCTTTTGGGTAATTTCCTATATTTTCGTATCACGCATTAAGCTCTCTTAAAACGTAAATATCATTTATCGTCTTATTTGTAATCTCAATGTGTACTTGTCAATAAATAGTGATTACAATATGTAATTGTACTTTGTTTTATTTGTTACTCTGCGTTTGTTACAGGTTGATGTTGAGACTGATTTTAAATCATTTTTCTAGTAAACAGCAAATAATATATGTAGGAAACAGCAAATGTTCGAGAATCTTGATTAGATGTTAGAAATTTACTTGTCTTTAGTAAACATTGTATAATATGTTTGTTTGGTGAAGATCGTTTTATTTAACATTGATCTTTTGATGCATTCCGTGTCGATAAAATAACTATTATGTAAAAAAAAACATAATCAAAAGAGACTGAAGTTGTCACGGAAATAATTTATATTGATATTCATGTAAAAATATGAAGATTTAAGATCAATTCCGTATAAGAAACAAAATTCTGTGGCCATGCATAGTCACGGATTTTCTTCATACTTGACAATTTAATAGACTTTGATAAGTCTAATAAGCCTAATACCATTTATTTGATTTGAGAACATATTGTGAGTAATGTGCACAACTTGCGGTTTCCAGGGTAGAATATATGATTAAAAATAGTTGTCAATTTTCAAAAGAGAGAAAAACATTCATAGAGAAACGCATATTTTTAGAGCGTTTCCATGGTTACTAATATGTTTTCTTTATTTAATTTGAATAAAAAGTTCAAATCTTGGATTTTTTGGTAAACGCTATGATGATTGTGCAATAAAGAATTTAAATATGAAAATTTAGAACCGTTTCTATGGTAATAAGCTAAAATTAAGGTAAATTATAATATTTTCAGGCATTTTTGAATGGATATTATTCACATATAATAATAATAATATATAAAATCAATTGGTTATAAAAAAAATAATTACGCGGGTATGATAAGGCAACTGTCAGCGATCGATCGAGTAAAAATTCCTCTGATCGATATGACGTCACAATAAGCAGCATGATGTCATATTTTACTCAAGAAACCTGTCGATTTTAACTTTATCTCTGGTCTAAATTATGAAAACTACAGGCGTTAAATGTCACTAGAAACTATTTTAACAGAATATATTTTCGATTTCTCTGTATTACGTATCGTTAACATTGATGACGTCACAAGCATGTTTAATGTCGGGAGACAAATCATCGGAATGCAGTGTAAACAATAAGACTTATTTAATACAGATACAAAAGATTTAGATGAGTGTCAGTTTGGATATAACCAGGATAATACAGGCATGGATATTTTGTTTTATCAGCGAGTGTTATAAGGTAAGCAGATAGACATTTATGTGGCTTGACCAGCCTTTCCTCTGTCAGTGTGTACAAAAAAGACATAAGTGTTACACTACCCCGAATATTATGAAAGATGAATTTGGCAAATATCAGAAGCACGTGACCTTAAATACTTGAAAAATGCTGCTAGAATCCTTTGGTTTGTTGTTGTAAATGAAAAATACTTAGTATTTTCAATGAAATTGAAAAAGTTGAGGAGGTTTCCGGTAAATAATGACAATCTTTATTTTATGCGATTAACAGTAGGATTCTAGCAGCAATATTAGTAAACATGAACTTATTGCCGATCAAATTATTGTATCATACATACAAATAAACTTCGGGGTAGTGTTACACTTTTTGATTTTTTGTTAAGGTACAAAAATGATGTATTTTTAACTGTCACGTGATACCATGGCACGGCAGGTTCAAAGATCGACTTGATTCCGAAGTACAAATATAATATCTTGTTGAATACATTCGGTTGATATTAATATTCAGCACTGTTTTCATAAAAATAAACAATTTTCAAAAGACCATAATATCGGCGATCATTAAACTCTCAGTTGCCTTAAGCTACCCGCGTATGTCCTAAACCTAAATGCCACTTGAAAAAATCTGACATTTTCTAACAAAAACTGCCGTTAACTTTTCAAAAAGTAAGAATTTCTGTGTGTGATTTTCTACGCAACTTAGTTTTCTATAGCAACAACTCTTCTCTGTTGCATGTACAAGTTCCAAATAATCCAATTGCTAAAAATTTCTTAAATCAGGAATTAAAGCATATCAAAATCATCTTCAATTTCACAGTTTTTACAATTTCTTTGCCGGGTTACTATAGCAATCGTGTCAATTTTTATAATAAAATATATATTGCATGGACATTGAAAACGATGTAAAAAATTTAACAGTTCCCATTTCGGCCTATAAAAAACCCGCAAAAAACTGATGTCAAAAATTGGTAGCGGTTTCCATGGTAACATTTTAAAAGTATGGGTTTCTCCATCATTAATTTTCTTATATAATGTAAGTATGAAAATAGAACAAAGGCTGTTTTATGTCTTTGATAGTTTACATTAGTGGGCAAAACCTTCTAATATGGCTTCAAAGTAGGAAAGTTTTACTTTTATTCCATCTTTAGCCTCGGCTACCATGGCAACGGTTACACCCAGCAACCAACTTTTAATGTCTTTTTGCGTCCTTCACCTAGGTGTGTCCATGTATGAATTATAAGGAAAATTGGTGACAATGCGTTGCCAGACCCTTTTATAAATCTTTGATTCTTACATAGAATTGATATTAATTATTAGTTAACTCTTACATAATATTAGTTACAACCCCAAATACGCTGGTCACTTATTTATTTAACCCATGTGGCGCCGATCATCTTTAAACCTTCCGGGTTGTTTTTTTTTTATAATTGTTCATTTATTATTAATTTTTAAAATATTCTAACTTTTAATTTTGTCAATAATAAACAAGCAAGGCTATTTTGATTAATTTCATTAGGCCGATATCGGATAAAAAATAATAATAGACAACTCTTAGACTGAAAGATTGTGCATATCGGAAAACGTTTACATTTCATTTCACCAAAATTTATTAGATTCAAAAGAAAATAGATATTTGTACGGAAGCTCGTTGGTGCCACTAAGAAAAATATTTTATCTGGCGGCCGCCAGATAATTATCTGGCGGCCGCCACATAATTTTCTGACGGGGCCACATAATTTTCTAGCGGCCGCCACATAATTATCTGGCGACCGCCACATAATTATCTGGCGACCGCCAGATAAAACCTGGCTTCCTGATGCGCGCGCATGTTTTAATGGGAGCTTTTAGGGAGTATTGGATACACTCTAATCTATTAGTGATATTAACAATGGAGAGCTTAAGTTTTGAAACACTGGTAGAGTGGAATGTTCATTAGACTTTATTGAAATCTAGAATGATTTAGATGTTACTTTGTGACTTGTATTATTTGTTGCAAAACACTGTATTTCAGATTTAATTATAAACTTTTAATTCTGAACTAAACACCCGTTCAGGAAGTCTTAAGAGGGCTCGATGGTCGTGGCCATTTCAAGAGACTGTATTGATCTCCTTTAGAAAAAGAGTTCCAAATGAAAAAAAATTGGAAATTCCCATGAAATTTAAAAAGTAAAATATATGGATTTTTTTTTACTTAATAATAGTTAATAGCAAAACAAATCATATCTTAATATTTTAGATAAATGTGATGGTTAGTTTGTTGACCATTAATCTCCTTAATAACAAAAAACCTTAACTCTAGCTAGAGGACTGTTATGTAAAAATGTATAAGTAAAAGGAACACACTGCCTTCTTTATGTCTTAATTTTGGTAGGCCCCCTATAAATATTTAAAAACACAGATTACAGTCAGGTTTTTTTTTTTACCACGACAGACAATTTCACGAGTGCGGATCCAGCTATGACTTCATAAAGATAAACTTAGATACTAGTAAATGTGTACTAGCTTTTGTGGCCATAAAAATGAAACTATTTAACTGACTGTATTAAATCTGTGTTGTTAAACTATTAAACAGCGGCTCTGTCAACATCCATCTTCTCAACCAAATATAAATACAACAACACACACATTTCTGCAAAATAAATTTTATGGCAGCCAGATAAATTATGTGGCGGCCGCCAGATATTATATGGCGGCCGCCAGATAATTATGTGGCGGCCGCCAAATTAATTATGTGGCGGCCGCCAGATAATTTATCTGGCGGCCGCCAGATAAATTATGTGGCGGCCGCCAGATAATTATGTGGCGGCCGCCACATAATTATCTGGCGGCCGCCAGAAAACTATCTGGCGGCCGCCAGATAAAATATTTTTTTCACCTGGCACCAATGGGCTTCCGTATATTTGGGACTATATGTGTAAGGTAATTGTAGAATGTTGGATGGCGATCATATAGTGCATAAACCTTCCCTACAAATATGCAGGAAACAGTATGGCCAATGATGATGCTTTTCTCCAAATTCGAGCATGGTATCCGTTTAATCAGGCTTAAATTGATAAGTCCAATGCTCGACAATTTACTGACAGTGTATATAGGCATGCATACGCAAACGAGCACGGTTTGTTTACGCAGGGCTTCAATGCTCCAAAATTTGTTGTATATGGGCTTGCATGCGCGGTTTATTTTATTAGGGCTTCAAATCTGGATCAATAAAGCACTATTTTTCTCCTGAACTTACCTGAGGTAAACATACCGTTTAAAACCTTGGCCTTAAACGATTAATTTTATCTCAACCCGTTGATGCGATAACGATAGTCCTTAAAAAACCCAACATCGTAAACCTGAAAAGACAAGGAGGGTATAAACATATCATTTAAGTTTAATGGATCGCGGATACAATTTAACGACTTTGGACACCCAATACTTCCGAGGAAATATTTGCGTTATTGTTGGCGGGAAAAATGTCCTGAATAAAAGAACATTTGAAAAGAGTAAAATCTTTATGCATATTATATGTACATTTATATTCATGTCCTGTCGTGTTGCACCTTCTAATGTTTCGAGTGGTTTTTCGTTTTAAAGTTAAAATTGTGAAGGTTTGGCAATGGCAATAAAAATGAACAAGTATTTTTGTTCTCTCCTCTCTTACACGCACATTTACTACGGAAAAAAAAGAAATTGTTTCCAGCAAAAACAATCTTCCACTGGGTCGCATGCTGACTGACGTTTTTCATACGAATTGTTAGACCATATTTTATCACCTAATTGTCTATGGACTTTCCCGTTTTTTAATCCCAATTACGACAATGAGCATACGGCGGGTGTGACCGGTCAGCAGAGGATGCTCACTCTTAGGCACCTGATCCTACCTCTATCTATTTAGAGGTCAGTGTTGCTCTGCTTTGAATTAGTATTTCTTTTTATGGATTTTTGAGATGGTTGACAGTTTGCTATTGTCATTTTTCATTTCCATAGTTTTACCTGAATAAACATCTCTGTGCTACATTTAAATAAAGGTAGACGTGACTTTAAGAGTTAAAGCTTTGCTGACATAATTGCTCGTGTTGTCTAATTTGATAAAATGTACAATATAAAAAATAGTGTTCGCTCTACAGCAAGGTCTGATAATATTTTATATCACTTATGTTTTAATTTTTTTTCTCCCATCTCATATGGTTATATACATTTTTTATAGATTATGTTTTATATGATTGCTAAAACCGTCTAAGAATATCAATGGTTATTATACATTGCAAACAAAATGAAGTTTAAGTATCTGATGATTGTCGCCAGAAATCTGCAATCCTTAAGATCGTTAACGCATCTTAAGGAGGCTCGATGGTAAACAAATTAGCCAGATCTACCATCAATTTTAGATATGGTTTGTAAGCTTTAAATTGTTATTAAGAAAATTCAAATAGTTTAGGTGTAAAGATTGAAAATCTTTTTAAGATGCTCTTTTTGTAAAGGAGATCAAAATAGTCTAGAAATGGTCACGACCATCCAGCGATAAGTGATATCAAATTGTTATAAAAATCATTTGAAGAAATCGAGATCATCCGATACATAGGCTCCTTATTTATTTTTATTTCTTGTAGGTCTCATGGTGTAGTACATGTCTTATTGTCTGTTTGCCGTAATTTTCTTTTGCGTGTTCACAAAATCAGAAGGCAGCTAAAATCAGTAACTTTGTGTGGGGGGGGGGGGACTAACTTACGTAAGTAGAAGACTCATAAAAGGAAGCGAATCAATAATCTTACATATTCCTAGCTATTTATCACATTAAAATAAACATGTACCTTTACATATTGAGAGAGAGATAGAGAGAGATGGAGAGAGAGCAAAACTGACAACAACACTTTGTTTTCTATTCATCATTCCGTGAGAAATATTACCTTTTGAAAATTATAACACTGACGTACATGTACTCTTTTGTTTAAACATGTATCAAGTCAGTAAAACAAACATGGAAATAACACTTTTTTTCCTAGGAAACCCTTCAATAATAATGCAATTCGAAATTAAAAGAAAACTGGGTTTTTTATTTCACTGCTCGAAAAACCTACAAAATTGGACATTTCATTGGTGAACTAGAATTACATGGCTTCTCCATTTCACATTTGCAGTATAAGGTCAATTCTAAATCTTACCCATCAACTTGAACGCTTCAGCTGGTACAATTTTATCGGAGAAAGTAAATAAACGCTCAAGTGATGGTAGGTATTAGATGTGTGTATTTTATGTAAAAGAATGTAAGCCTCAAACCGTCCATTCTGAAATTATTATTTTTTCTATTTTCTCTATCTAATTTACAACATCAGCTTTTTTGATTTTAAGAATGTTTTTTTCATTCCAATCATTCTTTAATCACGTGCATTTATACGGGGGTGACACCCTGCATGCCCTTGATTGCTTTAAAGTTTGAGGTCAACATTGCTCTGATGGTATTTCTTTTCAAGGTACATTAAAGGTCAAAACAGTATTTTTTGAGGGTCATTTGAAGACGCGTTCGTTTAGAGATATTTAAGCATTAAAGTAGAATCTGATTCCTTGATCATTGTTGCATCAAAGCTATACACGCATTAAAAAAACAACAATCGTTTCGCTTTAAGATAAGATAACGGGAACTGTGGAAAATGCTAAGACATAGGAAATTATACTCTCTAAAAAGTATTGCAAACTAAATCATCGTAATAACAAAGAAAGAGTCTGTACTCGTATATAGAATCAATTTATTATTTACAAAATATAAAATACATTGATTTCTCTTCTATAACACAATATTAAGAATCTTATGTTTGGTTGAAATAATGTAACACTTATGAAGATGCTGACCCTTAACCCATTTCTGTTTATTTGTCTGAAGTTAGCTCTCGAAGTCACGTGATAAATTTGTATTCAACCGGAAGCTTTATATTTTTGGCAGGAAAATTGTAATTGATATTTCAAATTGTTTCAATACGATCGGATAAGGCATTGTAACTTATGGCATATGGGTACGTGTAACTTTTAAATGTCAACAAATCAAGTGTTTTCACTATCATTCATAATTGACGCCAATAATTGCGTGTATAGTTTTGAATATCGTCTAATTTGCTTTGACATATCTATGAAAAATATTATGTAGTATCTAGACCATTTCGACGAATCAAAAGGTAATTAAGGTCTTTCGTTTTTAACAGAAGACCTTGCACTGATTCTGATGTTTATTTCAACGTAAGACCATATTGTTTTTGCTTTTGTTTTTTTTAAATTATTTAGGTATTCCGTTTTCAACCTGAACAAGAGCTTTCATTTGACATTAAGGGGGTGGGCGTTCAACTTAAGGAACCAGATTTTCTATATTCTTGTATCCATAGCTCTTTAGTATTTTGTTATATGCTACTGAAGCAAAAATGTTCATCGTACATTTCTTTACTTTTACAGTATAAAATTGTTGTAACGTAATAATCAGTATACTGTTACATGTATATCTTATAGAAGGAAAATATTCATGGTGATGTTATTCACAATTATTGTACAATAATTTGCTCTTCTGTTATGTAGTTATAGATTTTGAAAGGTCAGTTACTTTATTTTTTTTAATCCCAAAATGCGTGTATTTTGAAAATATTTTTAAAGATTAATTTCTCTCTAACTTTAATTCGGAAAGATTATGAAATATCATCAATTAAAATAGAAATGTCACTAAGTCGAAGAAGTGATATCTTTTCACCAATAAAGTAATCTCATTAAATCAAAAGCTAAAGCGTGTGACCTTGAAGCTCATTCTTGAAATAAATTATGCTCTTTCTTAAACCAATTTCTAGATCAATCACAATTCAATTTGCAAATTTTCACTCACGCAGTACATGTATTATTATTTCGAATTAGGGGCTAGGAAAAGGCTGCATGTTTATTTGTTTAACGAGGCCGGGTCTAGTTTGCTCTGCCCTAGATTTTTAAATAATTTTTTTTACTTGAATTTCTACTAATATAATAATCATTTTAAGATATAAAAAATCACACATTTACCAGATCATTTGTTTAGGGGGTCATCTCAAATTTTATTACTTTTCAACATAGAACTCTATCGGAATTTGCTTGAAATGTATTTATTTTTTTACATTTTTTTTTAAATCTTCTGCCCTAGGGATTTTTATTCTGTTTGAGAATGGAATAGAACTTTCCAGAAAGGGGTAACCAAGAACAACGTTGGTTGACTAATTAACGTCTTGGCGAAAAGTGTAGGACGGGTTCATCATGCATCGCGAGCAGATATCTTTGGTTAATACAAACAAGTTAATAAATAAAATGAAACAATTTGATGCGATTTTAGTTTTGATGAAAAAAAACTGTCCAGACGGAGTGCACAGGAACGCTGGTTGACTAATTAACGCCATGGCGAAAAGTATAAGACGAGTTAACCATCGGGCAGATGCTTTGGATCTGATAACTTTGGTTTAAAATATGCAAATAAATATGCATACACAAGCGACTTTTTTATTAGTTTCAGACATTTTTAACCACGTCAAATTGGTAGTAAACCTTATACATTAATTTCTAAACAATGAACAAATTGTGTTCTTCGTCTATATGAATAAATGATGTATGCATGAAACGGGGAATCCCCCTCCCAATTATTTTTTTCAAAACAGTATTCAATCTTAAACTCTTTTTTGGGACAGTGATAAAGATTTTAGTACTTTTCAGTTTAGATTTTTCATCCCTTCTCGCTCCTCTAAATATATCAAGCCATGCAGTTGGGTTTTTTTTTTCAATTTTAGAGAATATGATAAGTAAGCAATTCTAAAACAAAAGTTTCGGACACAGTATATACAAAAATGAACAAAAAAAATTGTTTAACATATTAAGCATCGTATCATATTAATGTGTAAGTGTTTATTCCCGCGATTGCGCGGGATACCTTTGATGGAAATAACTTTCCAGTACGGAATGACCAAAAACGCGGGTTGAATAATTAACATCATGGCGGAATGGATAGGGCAAGTTAACCATCAAAACATTTGGTTTGAAATATGCAAAAAAAGAGTATGCATACACTAGCGTTTAAAATTTCATAAATTTTTATACCACGACAGATTGGTAGTAAACCATATACATTAATTTATTAATATATGAATAAATGATGTATGCATAACACGAAGAAGTTGATTAGAGGGGGGAGACCCCTCCCCAATTGTTTTTTCAAAACAGTATTTTATCTGAAATTCTTATTTGGGACAGTGATAAAAATTATAGTGAAATTTTGCCTAAAGAACAAAATTTAGAGATATGATGCACTAAACATCCACTCACTGGTTTCAAATATAATATTTAAAAAAGTAGTTTTTTTTCAGCCAGCTGCAACAAAAAGAATTAAGGCCACGTATATATCATCTATTTCAGCTTTTTTGGCCGATTGGTTTTTGAGAAGATTTTTGAAGATTTCTCCATTTATATTTCTAAGTAAAACTGTCACCCCCCCCCCCCCCCATTGTGGCCCCAACGTACCACGGGGATCAGGATTTGAACAAATTTGAATCTACACTTCCTGAGAATGTTCCTATACAACGTATAGCTTTTCTGGCTGATTGGTTGTGGGGAAGAGGATTTTTCTCTATATATTCTTATATAAAAATTTGACCCCACCCCCAATTGTGGCCCCACTTCATCCTCCGAGGATCATGATTTGAACATACCTGAATCTAAATTTCCAGAGGATACTTCCACACAAGTTTCAGCTTTTCTGTCTGGTTGGTTTTTGAGAAGAAAATTTTGACAAATACCAACAAATATTCAATAATTCTTGATTATCTTCCCTTGAAAGAGGGCTTGGCCTTTCATTTCAGTTAACTTGAATCCCCTTTTCCTGATGACGCTCTGTGCCAAGTTTGGTTTAACATTGGCCCATAGTTCTGTAGAAGAAGTCGATACAGAAAGAAAGACAGACCGACAAACAGATAGGCAGACGACGGACAAAGAATAATCAGAAAAGCTCACTTGAGTTTTTAGCTCAGGTGAGCTAAGAATTAAAGAAAGCATAGATATGTGATGTGACCTGAATGCGCAACGTGAAATAGTTATCATAATTCTTTGAACATCATGGATTATATTTTATTTAAACTTTTTTATATATATATTTTCTATTTTTTCTTAAGCAATGGAAACTGCCAAAAGTACATGCAACCCAAAAAGTCATCAACAATTAAAAAAACGCATAGAGAGATCTATAAATGAAGGAATACTGCCAATTCTACAAGCTGGGATACAAGTTGGAGGCCATAGCTTACTGGAAGCACAGGAACTGAAAGGAAAAGAAGTGGCATTCATTAATTAAGAGAAGCTGAAGGTAATAAAGAAAGAAACAAATCTATAAAATGAAATGTCGACATAAAAGTTATTAAAAACTTCTAGAATTATGACCACTAGTAATCATCTGTGAAGACAATATTGAGACTAATCCAAAATAATTTGAGATATCGCCCGGATAACAAATGTGTAAACAAAAAAATAATAAAAGAAGAAGATGGAGACGCAATCTCGTTACAAAAATCTTCCGTTCTTCTGGTCAATTTTCAGAGGGTGAGATATGTTCTTGAGTAGGATACTTGACAACGAACATGATTTGATTACGAAATTTTAAGAGGAAAACATATTATGAGAAACATTATTTTGAGCATCTTTTTTATGCTTTACAAAATTTCTTTTTCTTTACTGAGAATAGGAATAAGCTAGGTATATTTGTGAAATTTGCCTGGCCAAAACTTTACCCCAAAAATGATTACTAGAAACTAAACGAAAGTGGTAAGGTCTTCGGCTAGAAACGGAAGACCTTAACAGAACGAAATCAATAAAGGTTTTTGTTTTCAACGGTAGACCTTATTGTGTTCGTATTGTTTCTAATAAGATTCACTACGTTTTGTTTTAATAAGAAACAGTGCAAAAATAATAATCGTTAGGGACGGAAGACCTTAATAATATGCTATAAATTTCTGCCAGATATCTTCACCAAATCTTATGAAAAATAACGATAACAATGGATTCAAAATTTAACATATAATTCCATTAAATTTATATTAATTTCAAAAATATATTAAATATTTTTGTTTCGTATTTTAAGTTTTATATTGTTGTTGACTCTTGTTTTTGTCTTTTGAAAGATCGCTTTTATTATTTTCTAGAAAAAGAAAAAGGATGCAAGGGAACCAAAATCTATCGAGGTAAATAAAATAGACAAGTATAGTTAACCAAAAACCTAAAAACTCATTGCTTTAGTGTAAAACTCAAACCAAACAAATGCAAAATATATGTATTTCTAAACGTATCCTCTAATATCTGACAAGTTTTATTATATAGTTTTGCTGAGATAATCATCAAAAATGAAAAATTACCAAGATAGCGTGATCAGATTTTAAAGGCTCGATAAAGTTAAACAGATAAATTAATAATTTTCTTAGATAATGTAAATTTGAAACAAAAATACGTTATGATTTTACGTTTAATTTTCATTATTTGGAAAATATTAGCTTTTTAGTCAGTGATCTTAAATATGTAGACAAGTATCAAAAGATAAAACAATATATTTATTTTAATCTGGGTTATGTATGAAATTATTATTTCATTTAGTACATAAATAATGTTTCGTATAATCCATAAAAAAGATTTAACAAACCTCGGCATATTTTCTGCCACCTCTACAATATATATAGTATTTTTATTGCAGGGTGCTGTAATGCAACACATACATTGAATTTCGAAACGAGCTTCCATTTCAGCTGTATAAAATTAATCTCTTTTATAAATGACATTCCTATGGTCGCATATTTCTGTCCCCTACATGCAAGATAAATCATGTCAACATGAAAGAAAATTATGTCAACATGCAAGATAGTTATGTCTACATGCAAGATAATTATGTGTACATGCAATTACAAATCTTTAAAGAGAACCGGATTTTTAATTGGGTAAAATCAGTTACTTACGCCCGTATCTGACATTATAGATGCAACATAATTATGACAACATGTGACTTATTTATGTCAACATGCAAGTTAATTATGTTAACATGCAAGATATTTATGTCAGCATGCGAGATAATTATGTTTACATGCAAGTTATTTATAACAACATGTGAGTTAATTTGCATGTTGACATAAATATCTTGCATGTTAACATAATTAACTCGCATGTTGACATAAATAGTCACATGTCCACATAATTAACTCGCATGTCAACATAAATATATTTCATGTTAACATATTAATTAACTCGCATGATGACATAAATAAGTCGCATGTCGACATAATTATTTCGCATATCAACATAAATATGTTGCATGTTGTCATAATAATGTTGCATCTTGCATCTATGATGTCAGACTACAGCATTAGTTAGTCATCTTACCCATATCAAAATCAAAATCTCTAAAAGGATGTGTAACTTGTATGTCAACATAATTATTTTGCTTGTCGACTTATTTATCATGAATGTTGACATAATCTTCTTGCATGTTGACATAATTTATCTTGCATGTAGGGGGCAGAGATATGCCACCATACATTCCGTTTATTTTTAATTCATTTTTATTTTAAATAGGTATCAAAATATAATTAATTGATATTCAATTAATATCAGGAAGGAGAAGACGTATATCAATTTCATAGTAATTTACACAGAAATGAATCTACCTTTTCAACACATATACGTACTTTCCAATGATTTACTATTTTTTTACAACAAAACTCTGTTGCAATTAGTTTAAAGATAAATAATCAATTGACTAGACATAAAAATAGAAGCAAATCAAATTACAATCTTATATTATATGATTTACAGACACAATATTTTTATGGAAGATAAACAATCTGAAATACCCTTGTAAGATTATTTTTCTTAATATTCCACTATGAAACAAGCTATCAGATCATCGTTTATATCTGTACAACTATATCTATGCATTTTATTGTATCTAAAATAACCGACGATCTGCTGCTAAAATGTCTACAAGAGAGAGTTGGAAGCAAACCAAAATTCTCTTTCGAGAAATTTAAAAACTGGGCAGAAAATCAAAGAGGTTTTGTATGTCCTGTTACCCGGAAACGAAAGACGAAATGTCAAGAGTAATTAAGGCAGCCGCAGAAGAAAGCGTTGGCATCCGGTGTGCTGGAGCTCGACATATTTGGGCGCCTGTGTTCGCTGATACCCGTCAAATTTGTGTCAATATAAAAAAAAACTAAGGAGCGATTACTCAATCCTAACAAAAATCAGAATAGCAGATGTATGTCTTTAACCTGTTGAGCTTATTTGCCGATTAATAGTTTTATAGAATATACGAGGGTTGTCTAAAAAGTTCGTGGACACATATAATTTTATTCAAAATTACGGCGCCATTTTCAGGAAAGTATAATAATTAATATTTTAATATGGAGTATAATAATGTATATGTATAACAATCAGAGCAATGTACATTTTTATATTGGAGTTATCATTATATACACAATGCCTATACAGACCGCACGGCCCAGTCCAACGTTGAATTATAACGACGTTCTTATAACGTCGTAGTCCTGGTTTTACCCAAAAGTCACCGACTGGCAAGAGTGTACAATCGCACGCTTCATCAAAAACTCGCTCGTGTCACTTGTAGAAAAGCAGACTTGAACTGTTTTTCCTGTTTCCTCCATCATTTGTTTCGTTTCTATCGGTGTTTTATCTCAGTCGACATAGAATTTTATGACCAGGTTTAAGCTAGCAGCCACTAACAGCAGCCATTAAGCCCGCCGTAGAAGCTAGTAGAAATAAGGAAATCATCAAAGAACTGAGAGTACTCGAACAAAATATTATTTTACTTTATTATCGGCATATTTTAATTAATATCAAGAAGATTTTTGCATGAATAATTTGAATGAGCATTGACAACTACGAGGCAGTAAAGCACGCCTGGATAGGAGTTATAAATGCGTTTAAGTTTATAATGAAAGTCAATTGAATATTGGTTTTTTTTCTATACGTGTGCTTAAAACTTGATCCCCTGGTCTGTTGACTTTTTGTCCGGAAATAACATGTATCAAAAATTCAAAAAGTCCTCGTATTATTACAAAAATTGGAGGATCAGACATCTTACATTATGATTTTATTCTCATAAAAAATTTGCCTCTGTCGCAAACCAAAACCAAAACAACAGAAATCCACAAGTGAATTTGGGTTTATTTTGTGTCAGCCATGTTTTGACGTGAACTTTCGAGAAAAAAATGCTAAGGTATCTATAAGAGACTACTTAGCTCACCCGAATTTTGGCATTTTTTAGCATCTCACAGTGTAGGTGACCTATAGGGCTATTATTTCCCGGTCTCAAATTTGGGCTATAGGGGTACCACCAAGTGGCTTCCAGGGGTTCGGGCTCATTGCAGGGGTTTATATCTCACTTGAGTTAGATCACAAAAACTTGGAAACTTGGTAGAGGATCTTCAGAGGTACTCATTGTAAGCGTTAGAGGGCGTCTATCACCCCTAAAAGGGTCCAGTTAGCTCACCCGAACTTGAGAGGTGGGCAATTATCTCTTTTATCTTTGAAGTGTGAACCAAACGGATATCAGGGCTGTGTAGTGGACCTATGGGGTTATTATTTTCCGATCTCAAATTTGGGCGAGAGGGGTACCACCAGCTGGTTTCTGGGGTTGGGCCTCATTTTAGGCGTTTATATCTCCCTTGATTTTGATCACAAGAACTGAAAAATACCTTAGTTAAGTATGGGACCTTCAGAGGTACTCATTACAAGCGTTAGAGGGCGTCTATCACCCCTAAAATGATCCAGTTAGCTCACCCGAACTTTGTCATATTTTAGCATCTCACAATGATATAGAGATAAAAGGTGGGTCATTATCTCTTTTATCTTTGAAGTGTGCATCAAACGGATACCAGGGCAGTGTAGTGGACCTTTAGGGCTATTATTTCCCGGTCTCAAATTTGGGCTATAGGGGTACCACCAGGTGGTTCCCAGGGGTTGGGACTCATTTCAGGTGTTTATATCTACCTTGATTTTGATCACAAGAACTTAAAAACACTTTGATTAAGTAGAGGACATCAGGAGGTATTCATAATAAGCGTTAGAGGGCGCCTATGACTTTGGAATTTCTGTAAATAAGAATTGATCAAAATCATTTCTCTATCGTCTACATTTCATGTTCTGTTCATATAGGGTGAGTTTAATAGAATGACACGTCTTGGTTTACCTTATTTCTGTGCTAACTGTATGAAGGATTTTCTTACTTCTACTTTTAGATTTGTGTTGTCAAACATCCACACTTTTTCCATTTGAAAGTTGTTCCTTGCAGACCTGCATATACAATATTCTTTAATGTTTGCATAAGAAAGTAAAACTTTGTGACAGACAAAGTCTCTCTACAAACATATTCTACCACTGAGCAAAAATGGACTAAGTTTATACATGTACAGCACTAAATCTACCACTTAATACATGTAGAACATTTACCAAGGAAATATTGATTACGGCAAATAATTCCATCTCTCACCTTTAAGCACTTGTCCACAGTTCCTAAGGTGTCCCTGTTCACAGCAATGTACCCATAGGGTTCAAAATACGTCTTTCTGAATTTGCTCTTCCCTGATGCTGGACAACCGACCATTATTACTTGATTTTGTTTTAAAGAGGAAACTACACCACTCTAGTCGTCTTCGCTAGCCAACAATTCGATTTGTTTACTCTAATCTCACCCTTGGCTTAAGCCAAGATGAACTCTAGTCTGTATCAACATTTGTATAATGTGATATGGAAGAATAAATCACAAGGAGTTACTACTTTGATATAAAATCCTTGTGGTTTTGTAGTTTTCAGATATTTGAGCGGGTCTAGAGAGACCATATTAAACGGGGCTGGTTTCTCGCCAAGAAAAAACTCCTCTGGTGTGGCAAAATCTGAAAACGTAGATTTCTAGTTTAAACATATCCTGTCATGGACAAAACCATTGTAAAAAGCATGACCCCGGGGGTAGGGTTGGGCCCCAATGGGGGTCAAATTTTTACATAGGAATATATAGAGTTAATCTTTTAAAATATTCTTCTCAGAAACCAATCAGCCAGGAAAGCTGAAACTTATGTTGAAGCATCCTCAGGTAGTGTTGATTCAAAGTTGTGAAAATCATGACCCCCGGGGGTAGGTTACGGCCCAATGGGGGGGTCGAATTATTACATAAGAATATACAGAGTAAATCTATAAAAATCTTCTTCTCAGAAACCAATCAGCCAGGAAAGCTGAAACTTATGTTGAAGCATCTTCAGGTAGTGTAGATTCAACGTTGTGAATATCATGACCTCCGGGGGTAAGGTGGGTCCACAATGGGGGCAGGGGTTGAATTTCTACAAAGGATATAAAGAGTAAATCTTTTAAAATCTTCTTCTCAGAAACCAATCAGCCAGGAAAGCTGAAACTTATGTGGAAGCATCTTCATGTTGGGTAGATTCAAGTATGTAAGAACCATGAACCCTGGGGATAGAGTGGGGCCATAATGGAGGGTGATTTTTTTTTTACATAGGCATATATAGAGTTAATCTTTAAAAATCTCCTTCTCAGTAACCAATCAGCCAGGAACCCGGAAAGCTGAAACTTGTGTTGAAGCATCCTCGGGTAAGGTAGATTCAAGTTTGTTTAAACCATGATCCCCGGGGGTATGATGGGGTCACAACTGGGGGGGGGGGCAAATTTTTACATAAGACTATATATAGAAAAATCTTTAAAAATCTTCTTTTAAAAAATCATTAGCCTAGAAAAGCTGTAGCTTTAGTGAAAGCAACCTCAGATAGTGTAGATTCAAAGTTTAGAATTATAATCAAATCTTGAGGAGTAGAGTGGGGTCACCTTCCGGATCCAATTTTACAAAGGAACACATTTCAATTATTCACAAAACTGAAATGTTTTCATATATGGTTATAACTATATACAAGCATTTTGACATATTGCTGATTTTTTAAAATTATTTAACTTTGGCCCCTGGACGATTTTTGGGCCTCAAAAGGGGTTCAGAGTTTGATGTAGGTTTATATCCCTTATATAAAGAATTCATTCGGATATTTTTAAGAACTGCAATGCTCAACATGTGATATGAATTTAAATCACCTTGTTAAAAAAGGACTTGATTATAAACATAAGAATATCCAAGGGGAAAATTGGATTTTAATTTATACAGGATCTACATGTATTATACCACATTGTCCAGATATTATGTATTATGACTCCATAAAGCTGATTTTACCATGCCTTATGTTGCTCAGGTGAGCGATGTGGCCCATGGGCCTCTAGTATATATTTCTCATAATAGGGGAATATATTTTTTACTTTGAGAAAAATATTTTACGTCAGGTGTCTGTGGGGTTAGAATGTGAATTGTTGCATCGATACAGATTATTTTTATACTTTGAGTGGGTGGGGCAATTCGCTTCCCAATTTTTTTCCTGTACGCTAATTTAAAGAAAAGAATTATTCCAAAATCTGACTACGTCGTTGTAAAAGTCCCAGCTATGTTTATGGTTATAATGAAATGAGAATACGTAAACGACAAGTACATTGTTGGTCTTTTCTGACAGGCCTATTGATTTATATAAGTTTTAATTAATTCACCAGCAAAACGACGAGAACTCGTATGGCACACAAAGAAACTGACCGTTCGGGAGAGAATCAGACAGAAATTACAAGACATCTATCAACAGACTCAACGGAAATAAAATTAGGCTTTTCCAAACTGTTTCTCCCATAATATCATTTTCTTCTGATTTTTATTTATTTATTTTTTTATTTATTTATTTATTTATTTATTTATTTATTAGGTTCTTCCGTTTCCACACTTTTGTTTTCCTTCGGTTTCTTTTTATTATTAAGGTTTTCCGTTTCCAACGGAAGACCTTATTGCTTTTTCCCTATTCTTTTTTTTTCTTACAAATTTTGTGTACGCGATTTATCAAAAACTACTCGGCCGATTTACATGAAACTTTCAGATCTGATAGATATTGCTCTGAACCTAATTGCAATTTTTTTTATTAATGACATCACTTCCGGTTGTGAGATATTAACAATTTAACGATTTTTAGAGGGTCGACTTGTACATGAGTGTTCTCATAAACTATAAAAGATATTGAGTTCAAAATTTCAGGAATGATAGAAAAAAGAATATAGATATGTATTTTACATATATTTTTAATTTTCAAACACAAAAAGCGCCAAAGCTCGGTAGGGGTCAAAAAATGAGATTTAAAAAAAGCGTTGTGGTTTTGCATGGTTTTCTTAGTTTATCTCTTTTTTCGAAAATATTTTGTTAAGAAATGTAGAACAAAAAGATTTATATATACAATATCTTTCGTTTGACATCAAGACAAAGTGGCTGGCCCCTCTAATTAGGGGTCTAGAGTTTTTTAAAGTTTTCGCATTATAACTCAAAAGCGGTTAAGATTTCGATATGGCTGTCGCTTGAACAGTTGTTCATTATTATTTTATAATGTCGTTACAATAATATTTTGTTCGGGTATTGCGTAATATGAGTGTAGAAAGCTAGACTTGTTACCATGTATCTGTTTTGATTTGGGAAGTAGGCGAAGTCTTTGTGGGTATAACTGACATGAAGTTACCATAGAAAGTGTACCAGGGCATGCTTTAATTCATTATTAAAAGTTTTTTTTTTTCACTATCCATTCCTTTTATAGGTCTTATGTGAGGCTATAAGTCACTTTTGGTTTTTTTGTTGGGGTTTTTTGGGGGTTTTTTTTTTGGTTTTTTTTTTTTTGTTTTTGTTTTTGTTTTTGTTTTTTTTGGTTTTTTTATAACTGACAGTCCTTTAAAAACTAGAAAGAGATACGATATGCATAAACATTCTAATTATTTTCTAGTGAAAATCATTTTATGGATAAAGAAATAACTTCTATGTAATGCATTTGAGTCATTATACTGCACAACGTGTGTGTGTACAATTACGTATCGGATCCCTCGCCCGCGGCCGACGAAATCGGTCGCTGCTGGACTAACTAGCGATCTGCTGTTATCTAATACACAAGATATGCGTCTTGCTGCAATGCATACATGGGTTGATTTATTGAGCTACAAACACAAAGAATTCCGTTTTAACGATATATTAAAGTGTAAATAAAAACATCAAAGCCTTAACCCACGACGTTATCCTGTTTTAGCTTCGTAATTCAAAACCGGTAGATAGTATGACTGTCATTGAAAAAAATGTTCGTCTTTGTGATCTTGTCTTTGTCATAAAATAGTCTTTATGTTAAAAAATAAAATTCAGTTATTAAACTGCAAACATTTTTAACTTATCACGTTGAGTGTACACTTACATAACACATCCTTCGCACATGGCCGAGGAGATACCACGCTAGAGGACAAGCGATCCGCGGTAGTCTATAAGACACAGGCTTCTTGTGTTTCTACGTTATCACACATGTGAATGTTCATTGTTTTTTTGTAAAATTATTTTTATTTTCAATTATATTGGTTTAAGATGCATCTAACTTTTGATTTAGCATTGATTTAAATGATAGTGCGTAAAATAAAAAAAAAAAAGAAACTGCCAACAATGAATATAATTGAATTGGAAAATGAATGTATTTACCCGTGTCTATTTCTGACATATTGCTACTGAGAATTTAATGCATTCTCACTACACACTTCACACCATGCCTGATCCAACCTATGTCATGTATAATCTGTAAGAATTAATTTGGCTAACAAAAAATAGTGTAAAAAGTATTAAAAGTCTTTTTATGAGTTGTTAGAGAGAGAGAGAGAGAGAGAGAGAGAGAGAGAGAGAGAGAGAGAGAGAGAGAGAGAGAGAGAGAGAGAGAGAGAGAGAGAAATTGAAGTTGAATGCATGAATTAAGCAGGGTGTAGAAAGTAAAGTAAAAAAATTATTTAAAAAGCGTTCAAGATAAGGCAGTTTAAGTGTTACAATGTTACATGTATGCGGTAGGTGCGGGCAGGATAAAACAGACCGATGCCCGCTTACATGGAACGAATTGAAGGAATCAAATTCTATAATATACACATGAATTTTTAAACAAGTTTTGTTTACATTCAGGCCGTAAAAGAATAAAGGTCACGGTTTAATCTATTCTGAATGTCATTGCGATGATCATTTATTGTTTTAAAACCATATGGCGCCGATCATCCATTAAATCTTCCTGTTATTTTAGATAATTGTTGATTTGCTATTAATTATATAAATCTATAATTTTTTTTATTTTGTCAATAATATACAAGCATTGCTATTTTGATTATTTTCATTTGGCGGATATCGGATGAAAAATAGGTACAGACGACTCTCAGACTGGGATATTTATTGTGCATATTGGAGAACTTAACGTTTCAATTCACCTCCCATTAAATTCAAAAGAAAAATGATATTTGGGATTATATGTGTTAGGTACTTGTAGAATGTATGGTGGCGATCGCATAGTGCCTAAAACGTACCCACAAATATGTAGGGAATCACGCATTGACAAAAAAAAGTATACGCAATGGTGCTTTTCTTCATATTCGAGCATGATGGTATCCATTTTAACATCATGATGCTTAAATTCATTAGTTCAATGCTCGACAATTTGTTGTATATGAACATGCATACAGAAACGAACGCAGTTTATTTTCTGAGGGTCTCCAATGCTCGACAATTTGCAATTGTTGTATATGAGCATGTTTACACAAACTAGCGCGGTTTATTTTCTCGGGGCTTCAAATCTTTGCCCCACCCTCTCCTGAACTTACCTGAGATAAACATACCAGATAAAACCATTGGCCTTTAAAGATTAATTTCATCTCGACCCGTTGATGCGATAGTCATATACATATACAAATTCTAAAACCTTTAAAGAACTAGGAGAATAAACACACTTTTTTATAGTTGGTTGATGAATCATGGATACAATTGTAGGAATTTGGATAGCCTATACTCCAGAGGCATTATTTGTGTTTTGTTGTTGGCGGAAAAAGAATGTCAAGAATAAAAGAACATTTAAAAAGCATTTAGCACCTTCTACTGTTACGAGACACTTTTCGGTCTAAAGTTAAAATGACTGTAAAGGTCTAGCAATGGCAATAAAAAGGAACAATTATAATTTTCTCTCCTCTTCTACGCGCACTCCTTCATTTGTGGAAAAACAGAGTAACATTCAGAGTAAAGTGTTACTATTTTTTTTTTTTTTACCGGAGAAAATATTTTTTTTATATAATTACTACATTTAATGTTGATTTAACAAAATTTAAATTATTTTACCGTAATTTTGTAATATATATATATATATATATATATATATATATATATATATATATATATATATATATATATATATATATATATATATTATCTAAATAAAAATCTCTTTGTGGTACATTTAAATAACGTTCGACGTAAGTTTAAGAGCTTAATCTTTGCTGACATAATTATTCTGTGTTGTCTAATTTGATAGAATTAGTTTTATATATATAAAAATTGCCGTCTGCTCTACAACAAGATTTGATAACTCTTATTTTATATCAGATATGTTTTAAAATTTTATCTCCCATCTCATGGTTATATACATTTTATATAGATTGCATGTATGTGTCACATGATTGCTTAAACTGTCTAAGAATATCAATCATTATGGTTTTTAGAGAAACGAAATGAAGTTTGTATCTGATTGTCGTCAGAAATCTGCTATCAATAAGATCGTGAACGCATCATAACGAGGCTCGATGGTCAACAAACTAGCCATCAGGTCTACCTTAAATTTTAGATATGATTTTTTAACCTTTAAATTGTTATTAAGTAAAGAAATTTTTCAAATATTTTGGCTGTAAAGATTGAAAATCTTTTTTAAGGAGCTCTTTTTCTAAAGGAGATCAAAATAGTCTAGGAATGGTCACGACCATCCAGCGATAAGTGATATCAAAGTGATATTAAAAAATATTATGGGAAGAAATCGAGATCATCCGATACATAGGCTCCTTATTCATAGTTATTCATAGAAGGTCTCATGTTGTAGTACATGTCTTATTGTTTGTTCGCTGTCCTTTGCGCCTGCATGTTCAAAAAGTGCTCAGGAGGAAGGGTAATTCAATAAATTTGTGTTGGGCCGGACAATAATTCTTTTTTTCTGTTTCTGTAAGTACTAACTTACGCAAGGTGAAGACTCGTAAAAGGAAGCGAATCACAAATCTTATTTATTTCTAGTCATCAGATTAAAAGAAACATGTATTATCTTTACAAGCGGAGAGAGAGAGAGAGAGAGAGAGAGAGAGAGAGAGAGAGAGAGAGGGGGGGGCAGAGCAAAACTGACAACAACACTTTGTTTTCTATTCATCATTTAGTGAAAAATATTACCTTTTAAAAATTATAACACTGAAGTACATTTACTCCTTGGTTCAAAAATGTATTAAGTCAGTGTTCCTTTGAAAAAAATGGGAAACTTTTTATGATACTTTTTTCCCTAGGAAACGCCCTTCAATAATAATGCACCGCATGATTTTTTTTTTTTTAAAAACCGGTTTTTTATTTCACTGCTTAAAAAAACCTACAAAATTCGACATTTCATTGGTGAACTAGAATCACATGGCTTCTCCATTTCACATTTACATGATTAGATCAAGATATTTTAAATTTAACAGGTCAACTTGGCGCTTCAGTTTATGCAATTTTATCCGAGGAAATAATTAAACGCCAAAATAAAGGTAGGTATTACTGTTTGTATTGTATGTAAAAGATGTAAGCTCCAAACTGTTCATTCTGAAATTATTATTTTTTCTAACAGAATGGACACTTTGAGGATTATATCGTAATTAAAACATTAGCTATTTGGTTTTAAGAATGCCATTGGACAGAATAAGGCAAATATGTTGATAATTTGATCTGTATATATATATTTTTTTTTATTCTCGTAATAAAACCACTATTGCACAAAACTGTTTTCTTTGTTCGTTCATTAATTTAACATTTTAAGGTATGCGCAAAGGTTTTTAAAGCTGTCTGCAAAAAACATAAATTACTTCACTCTTATACTAAGCAACTTCATAATTTCTTCC
This sequence comes from Magallana ariakensis, assembly GCA_020458035.1. Taxonomy (NCBI): domain Eukaryota; kingdom Metazoa; phylum Mollusca; class Bivalvia; order Ostreida; family Ostreidae; genus Magallana; species Magallana ariakensis. The sequence continues at coordinate 52,106,739 of CM035813.1, forward strand.
TCTGTTGGATATAGAAGATTTATGTACTCAAACAAACTTATTACATGTAATTGTAAATTAATAAAGTATTGTAAGGTACTGGCACTGTTTTGGACTTAGAGGGTTGGTATGCTTGGACCTTTATTTTGATACAAATGATAATATAAATTGAAAAAAGTGATTAAAACCATCCAAAGTAAAGGCAACAAGAACAGTCTCTGATTCAGGAATCTCCTTTAGGGTGTGGACGAGATTGGGGTCAAGGTTTATTATTATGAACTTTGCCCAGAGAGGGGGAGGTCTTGATGATGGACGTCATGAATAAGTGAAAAAAGTGAATTAAGGTTTGTGCAGGGAAATGTGTCTTAATTCAATATTCTGATATGTTTGTGGTTACGATAAATCATTATCTAGATGATTATCTGTGATCTGTGATTCCAAATGATGAATTAGAGATATACAATATTGTATCATATTTTAGCATTTCAGTGTTTTGCTGCAGTACTGCTATATCTGCGTCAGCTAATGTGTTTGACATTAAACTTGTTTCTTTTTCAGCAAATGTAAAATCTTCCTGCTTACGTCATACATATACCTGTAGCCGTCCAATAAATTAATGGTTTAACCTATCACAGTGACTGTCTATTATGTTGAAGCGTACTGTACATAATTTTTAACGACGGGCAGTTTTTTGTCCATTATTAAGATAATGTATTACATTTTATTCATATTTCATGGATATCTTTCTTTTGAAAGGCCGAAAAAAAACCTCAGCATTTATAACAAAATTGTTTTAATTATTCTTTAATCCCGGGGTTGAAACCCTGTATGCTCTTGATTGCTTTAGAATTTGAGGTCAACATAGCTATGATGGTATTTCTTTTCAAGGTACTTTAGAGATCAAAACAGCATTTTTTTTTTAGGTTTTTTTTTAAGACGCGTTCGTTTGGAGATATTTAAGCAATAAAGTAGAATCTGACACCTGAAGCATTGTTGCATCAAAGCTACACATGCAATAAAACCCCCAATTTTTTTTGCTTTAAGATAAAATAACGTGAACTGAGGAAGATGTTGAGACATAGCAAATTATACTCTCCAAAAGGTATTGCAAACTAAATCATCGTAATAGACTGTACTCGTATATAGAATCAATTTATTATTTACGGAATACATTATACATTCTCTTCTATAAAACACTATTAAGAATCTTATGTTTGGTTGAAATAATGGAACAATCAAGAAGAGGTTGACCCATTACCCATTTCTGTTTATTTGTCTAAATTTAGCTGTCGAAGTCACGTGATAAATTTGTATTCAACCAGAAGCATTTTATTTTTGGCAGGAAAATTGTAATTATTATTTCAAATTGTTTTAATACGATCTCGGATGAGGCATTGTAACTTATGGCATATGGGTACGTGTAATTTTTAAATGTCAACAAATCATATGTTTTCACTATCATTCATAATTGACGCCAATAATTGCGGGATTAGTTTTGAATATCGTCTAATTTGCTTCGACATATCTATGAAAAATATAATGTAGTATCTAGACCATTTCAAAGAAGCAAAAGGTAATTAAGGTCTTTCGTTTTTAACAGAAGACCTTGCACCGATTCTGATGTTTATTTCAACGTAAGACCATATTGTTTTTAGATTTGTTTTTTTTTTAATTATACCATTGTTGCAAGGAACTTTCTAGTACGGGATGCCCCGGAACGCGGGTTGACTAATTAACATCATGGCGGAAAGTGTAGGGAGAGTTAACCATCGGGCAGATACTTTGGTTTAAAATATGCAATTCAATATGCATACACTAGCGTTTTAAATTTCATAAATTTTTATACCTCGACAGATTGATAGTTAACCTTAGACATTACATGTAATTTGTAAACAATGAAAAGATTGATTCTGCGTCTATATGAATAAATGATGTATGCATAAACGGAGAAGTTAAATGTGGGGGGACCCCCTCCCCAATATTTTTTTTAAAACTGTTACAGTGTTTTATCTGAAATTCTTTTCTGGGACAGTAATAAAAATTATAGTGAAATTTTCCATAAAGAACAAAATTTAGAGATACGACGCACTAAGAATTAAGGCCACGTATATCATTCATTTCAGTTTATATTTTTCATCCTTGTCTGCACCTCTAAATCTAAATATCCAGCCATGCAGAACTTGGATTTATTTCAATTATAAAGAATACTAGTAGGTTAAGAAAGCAATTTTAAGAAATCGGACACAGTATATGCAAAAATGAACAAAAAATACGGTGCAATATATTAAGCATTGTATTATAGTAATGTGTAAAGTTTAAATTCCCGCGCTTGTGGGGGATATCATCTAGTTGTATTAAATAAAAGAGACTGCCGACAAAAGTTAAAGGATAACATTCCTTGTTTAATTGATTGTGTGATAGGATTACATTTAGCATGGTTAAGCACATGTTAGTAAGCAAAACGTAACGACGAATCTGATTGGTTTTGACCGTTATTTTACTTTCGGGAAGTTTCGGTGTTATTCATAATTATTTGGGAAAACGCTAATTCGAGTTATAAATACATATAGTCATTGCGATTTGTTAAGAGAAACACCCCCAGAGGGCGGTGTATACAATTTTAGGATTTGCCTTAGTCCGGCAGTTGACGTGAAATCTTCTCTAAGGTTTAAGTCAACTCACTTCCCCGGATAGATGGGTTGGCCCCAGTCTCCGTTTCCCGTCCCGTACTTTGCCTCGCTGCGTATTTCGTTTATTGTCCCGTAAATTTTTATAGTGCAACACGTTTGTTCAAGATTCCGCTCTATTAAACATAGGGAACATGCTAGGCATTTAGTCCGTGCTAAGTGGGTTGGCATTAGGTTTTGGGTTACTTGGATTTTTATTAACATTAAGGCAGGCTTACATTTTCGTTGTGAACTTGGTAAGGACAGTGATAAAGGGAATTAAGTTTGTATAACTGTATATCTGTGTATATAACATAGGCTTATTAATAAATTTATGGATCCATAACAAGTGTTTTCATTTACCAAGAACTTGGAATAAAGTTAATGTGACATTATAGTACACGTAGATATTTATTAAAGAGTGATGCTGATTGAGCATTGATAGATATTATAAATTTCAGGAATATTTTCATTATTATCAAAACTTGGAATTAGACGAAGAAAACTGGCAATTTGAGACTGATTTTATACTAGAGGCATATGAAAACTTCTTTACGATAAATTAGTGACGTGATCATCATGGAATTATTGGTATAAATAAAAGCAATAACCACTATACGATTACATTGGTGCCGTGACGTTACAATAACCACTACACGGTTACATTGCCCAACGTTGGACAACGTAATAGAAGAGGAGGAATGACCACAACTATAGGCTCGAACTCGGGACCCTTCAGTTTAAAAACCAACGTTCTACCGACTGAGCTAAAGGGTTAACCCACTAGCTAGCTAATCTCCCCCCCCCCCCTTTTTGAGGCCCAATCCGTGTTTATCATGATTTGAACAAACTTTAATTTTTTCCACATATATTTCTTAGTAAAAACAGTCACCCCCTCCCCCTCAACCGTTGTGACTCCAACGTACCGTGGGGGATCACGATTTGAACAAACTTGAGTCTACACTTCCTGAGAATGCTCCTATACAACGTATACATTTTCTCTCCGATTGGTTTCCGAGAAGAGGATTTTTCTCTATATATTCCTATGTAAACTGTTGACCCCCCCCCCACAAATTGTGACCCCACATCACCCCGAGGATCATGATTTGAACATACCTGAATCTAAACTTCCAGAGGATACTTCCACACAAGTTTCAGCTTTTCTGTCCGATTGGTTTTTGGGAAGATTTTTTTAAATACAAACAAATATTCAATAATTTTGGATTATCTCCCCTTGAAAGAGGGTGTGTCAATGAACTTGAATTCACATTTTCTAATGATGCTCTGTGCAAGGTTTAGTTAAAATTGGCCCAGTAGTTCTGGGTAAGAGGTCGATAATGTAAAACGTTTACAGACAGAAAGACAGACCGACAAACAGGCAGACGAACGCTGGACTAAGAATGATCAGAAAATCTCATTTGATTTTTAAGCTCAGGTGAGCTAAAAATTGAAGAAAGCATAGATATATGATGTGACCTGATTGTGCAACGTGAAATAGTTATCAGAATTCTATAAACATCATCATTATGGATTATTTTTATTAAAGTTTTTTTTTTAATATATATATTCTATTTTTTTCTAAAGCAATGGAAAGTGCCAAACGTACATTTAAGCCAAAAAGTCTTCAACATTTAAAAAAACACATAGAGAAATCTATAAAAGAAGGAATGCTGCCAATTCTACAAGCTGGGATACAAGTTGGAGGCCACAGCTTACTGGAAGCACAGGAATTGAAAGGAAAAGAAGTGGCATTCATTAATTTAGAAAAGCTGAAGGTTATAAAGAAACATACAAATCTACAAAATGAAATGTCGACATAAAAGTTATTAAAAACTTCAAGAATTATGACCTCTAGTAATCATCTGTAAAGACAACATTGAGCCTAATCCAAAATTTCTTTGAGATATCACCCAGATAACAAATGTGTGAAAAAAAATAAAAAAAAAAAAAGAAGAAGATGGAACGCAAATATTCTGTTCTTCTGTTCTTCTTGTCGATTTTCAGAGGGTGAGATAAGTTCTTGAGTGGGACACTCAACAACGAACAAGATTTGAAATTTGGCAATAATCTTTATTTGAATGATAAGACACTCCTAGGCGAAAGAAAAATTGATAAAAGATATAACACCCTTTTGGGCCCATAATTTGAACTGCCAGTCTGTTGTATTGGGATGTCAAATAAAGGCGTTTGTTATTTAAAGGTACAGCCCCTTTTTCTTGACGTCAATTGAATTTGTTGTTGTTTCAAACACATTTGGTTTAAACCGTGTTGAAAAAAAAATCTTTACGGTTCTTGGAATACCAAATGAAAAAGAATGTTTTGGATCCTTTGTCTCATTATTGTGGCCTTTTTACAAAATTTTAAGAGGAAAAAATATTATGAGTAACATTATTTTGAGCATCTTTTTTATGCTTTACAAAATATCTTTTTTTTTTTTTGACTGAGAATATGAATTAGCTAGGTATATATTTGTGAAATTTGCATGGCTAAAACTTTACCCTAAAAATGATAACTAGAAACCATACGAATGCAGTAAATTAATAAGGGTTTTTATTTTATTAAGACTTTATTGTTTTCGTATTTTTTCTAATAAGATTCATTCCGTTTTGTTTCTAATAAGAATAAGTGCAAAAATAATAACTGTACGGAAGACCTTAATAATATGCTCTAAATTTCTACTAGATGCCTCCACCAAAGCTTGGGAAAAATAATGATAACAATAGATTCAAAATAAACATATAATTTCATTAAAATTGATATTTAATTGAAAAATATATTAAACATCTATTTATCATATTTTAAGTTCTATATTGTTGTTGACTCTTGTTTTGCCTTTTGAAAGATTGCTTTTATTATTTTCTAGAAATCGAAAAAGGATACAAGAGAACAGAAATCTATCGAGGTAAACAAAATAGTATAGTTAACCAAAAAGAAGAAACAAGACCCACCTGAAAGCTCATTGCTTTTGTGTAAAAATCAAATCAAACAAATGCAAAATACGTATTTTTCTAAATGTATCCTCTGAAGTCTGATCATATAGTTTTGCTGAGATAATCATAAAGATATAAAAAATTATCAAGATCAGATTTGGAGATATCAATACCTTTAAACAGATAAATTAATAATTTTCTTAGATAACGTCAATTTGAAACAAAAAGACGTTATGATTATACGTTTAATTTTCATTATTTGAAAAAATATTAGCTTTTTAGTCAGTGAACCTAAAATATGTAGACAAAAGATAAAACAAAATATTTATTTTAATCTGGGTTATGTATGAAATGATTATTTCATTTAGTACATAAATAATGTTTCGAATAATCCATAAAATAGATTTAACAAACCTTGGTATATTTTCCGCCACCTCTACAATATATACATGTATAGTATTTTTATTTCAGCTATATAAAATGAATCTCTTGTATATTAAGGAAATTAATAACACTTTTTTTATATTTCCGGTTATTTTTAATTCATATTTATTTTTAAATAAGTATCAAAATATAATTAATTGATATTCAATAAATCAGAAATGAGAAGACGTATATCCCTTCATGGTAATTTACATAGAAATGAATCATCTATTGTTGTACAACATAGTAAATCATTGGAAAGTATATGCAATGGAAATATCTTTCCATTGCATATACTTTCCAATGATTTACTATGTTGTACAACAAATATCTGTTCCAATTAGTTTAAAGACAAATAATAAATTGACTAGTATGGAAAGCCGTTTGAAATATCCTTGTAAGATAATTGTATACTATATTCTACTATGACAACAAGCTATCAGAGTTCGTGTATGTCTGTACAACTTTATATCTATGCATTTCATTTTATCTAAGATAACCGACGATCGGCTTCTAAAATGTCTCCAGGAGAGAGTTGGAAGCAAACCAAAATTCTTTTTCGAGAAATTTCAAAATTGGGCAAAAAATCAAAGAAGCTTTGTTATTTCCTGTTACCCGGAAACCAAAGAAGAAATGTCAAGAGTAATTAAGGCAGCCGCAGAAGAAAGCGTGGGCATCCGGTGTGCTGGAGCTCGACATAGTTGGGCGCCTGTGTTCGCTGATACCTGTCAAATTTGTGTCAATATCAAAAACCTGAGGAGCGATTACTCAAGCCAAACAAAAATCAGAATAGCAGATGTATGTCTTTAACCTTTTAAATTTATTTGCCGACTAATAGTTATATATAATATTTTGTATATTTGATAAGTACAAAAATCATTACATTGAAAAAAGTAAATTAAATGTTGAATCTCTTTAATCCAATATGTCTTTCTTTTTTTTCAAACATATTCGACCTAATACAGATTGAGAATAGAACAGTGGATGTAATGACTGGTGTAACTACTGGTGATCTCAAAGCTTTTCAACTTCAAACAAAGCTTAACCTCAACGCCAACGTCATTTTGGATCTGGTTCAAATAGTCAGCGTTGCCCAGACTGGCTGTCATGTGAGTCTTTCCAAAAGAAAGTATACTAAAGCTATTGCATAACAAGGCAACGTATTATGAAAATTTTCCTAATATCTTTAATATTTTTGCAAATTTTGATTCAATTTCTTTTTTAAACAAAAGGCCCATGGGCCACAACGCTTAGCCATAATACAATTAGCTTTATTAAGTCAAATACAAAAGTCTGGACAATGAAGCATAAAAGATGCTGTATAAAAGGGTTTTACAATTTTTCTCCAGATATCCTTATGTTAATCATATAGCCATACAGGATAATTTAAAAGTCATAACACATATAGAGCATTGCAGTTCTCAAGAAGATTTTAAAAAAAAACAACATGTCAAAATGCTTGCTTATAAGTGATACCTACTACTCTAAGAGATCATGAATTAACAAATATGAATTTTCACTATCTGATCGGAGGTTGCTTTCACTAAAGTTATGACTGTTTGTAGGCAAATGGGTTTTTAGAAGAGGATTTTAAAAGATTGTCCTCGGTATATTCTTATGTAAAATTTCGGCCCCCTCACAATAATGGCTCCAAGGATATTGATTTGATTTGAATGAAAAATGACAATGACAAGTTTTGACAAACTTGAATTTAGCCTATAGGACTCTACGCAAGTCACAGCTTTTCTGACCGATTTATTTTAGAAGAGTTTTAAAGATTTTTATTTTTATGTTGATATTTAAAAAGTATTCCCATTGTGGTCCTACCTTACCCATGGGAAAGCGTATAAACAAGTTACAGCATTCGTGACCAATTGATTTTTGTATATATATTCTAACCCAACCTCCCGACCTGTTTAGCCCAACTCTACCCCCGGGGATCTTGAATTGAACTTGAATCTACACTACCTGGGAATGCTTCCAAACAAATAACCGCATTCCCGGTCAATTCGTTTTTGAGAAGATTTTTTTTAAAGATTTATCTCTATATAATCCTAATTAGTATATGTAAAAATTTGATCCCCCCCACCTATTGCGCCCCTACCATACTCCCGGGGATCATAATTTAACAAAAACTTGAATTTACACTACCTTAGGGTGCTTCCACACCAGTATCAGATTTTCTAGTCAAATGGTTTATGAGAAGATTTTTGAAAATGCCAACACATTTTTGATTCATATGTAATTCCTAATTATTTCCCCTTGAAAAAGGGTTTGCCCTTTCATTTTGTCAAACTTGAATTTCCTTTACTTAATAATAATTTCTGCCAAGTTTGGTTGAAATTGCCCAATGGTTCTAGAGAAGATATCGAAAATGTGAAAATCTTACAGACAGACAGACGGACAGACTGACGCCGCACAAAGAGTGATCAGAAAAGCTCACGAGCTTTCAGCTTAATGTAAGGTGAGATAAAAATGAAACATGGTATGATACTTGAAAACAAAAACAATTTCCACTTTCTCATAAGAAAATAATACAGATAGTAAAAATATGTGGAGAATATATCCTTCTTTGAACACCATATCAATCTTTCAGAAATGATATAATAACGATACATAAAATACAATGTTGGTTTTTCATTTCACCTTGAAGCTAAACACCACTACAAATAGTCACCGGCACACAGGTATATAAACCCTTCGATTTCGTAACCCTCGATTGCACACCTGAAACTCATGACCGACATGTGGTATTCCTTTTGTGGTTTATATGTTGTGCATTTTTTTTTTGGTTGTTTTATGTGCATTTTCTGTTTGTTAATAATGCATTAACCTGTATAAATTGCGTTAAAAGTTGAAAAAATTTTCGCGATTGGTAATACGACCATGTAAGATGTACGTCCACACAGGTGAGACCTCTAAACCGAAATATTTTGAACTGTTAAGATGTCTGAGGATTATGTAAGGGTTGTTGGGATAGCAGCGATGAAAAAGCAATATGACGGACATTCCCTTTTACCAGTAGTGTTCAGTTTTAAAGCGTGAAATGCAAATGGTAAAATAATGATATCTTTATTTTCCAATATGCTCAAAGATGTGTGTTTTTGAAATTGTTTTTTTATCCTCGACTATGTTGAAGCCTTTAGATTAGACTATTTCTTTATTTTGGATCACGTTGAAAATACTTTCATATGGCTCTATATCACTTTTGTTATAATACTGTATACAGGAAAATATTCGCCCCTGTTTTATTTTCGCCCCTTTCACCCCGGTGTCAGTGGGCGAATTTAAGACTAAGCGGATATCAATGTTTAAATTATCTCTCTATAAACACAACTTTGTTGGGGCGAATTCATGACAGAGCGGAACTGTTTGTAAGTGACTAAGGACGAAAATAGCACGGGGCGAAAATAACCATGTATACAGTAGTTCAATTTATGGAATTATTAAAATATGATTATTAAGGGTGTAGGCAAAGATACACATTGCCTGAGTGACTACTTAGTGAAGATGAGGGTTTTTGATTCGAATGGTGAACTTCGAACCTACAGTTTAGAGAAAGATAAAGACTTGTTTAAAGCGGTTTCTGCTGCATTTGGCTGTTTTGGAATCGTATATGACGTAACATTCAAAGTAAGCATTTATTCTTTATAATATTATTTAAAACAACTTAATTATTATTGTTTTATATGAAGGATCACTGTCCTATTTTAATGATTATGAAACAGGTTGGAAAATATGTAAGTCATTTAATATCGCTGTTATCACTTGAATAAAAAACCAAATGTGATCAATTGCAATGTGAAGTCAAATAATTTCCAAAAGGATAATGTATTGCTTTTTCTTTCAAAAATGCCATTATCGTGTAATACGCTTGTTGTGTTGATTTTCTCTAGATGGTCCCTGAAATAATTGTAGAAACGACAACCTCCTATCCGCGCATGCACGAAACGTTTGGTAATGAAGACCAGCTGCGAAAAATCGTTGAGGAAAATTGGGCTGTTGAAATATTTTGGTTTCCATTTAACTCGTTTCCTTTTGACCTCACAAACGACGAAATCTGGGTACGAACATTCAATAAGATTCCTGGATCTGAAACGGTTGAGGGCGCTAAGTTTTATGAAACCAAAGACGCACACGACCGAATATCGCAGGAAGCTTTAAGTATTGTAAGCCCACTCATCACATCCCATGAATCATTAGTACCTCTGTTTCAATGGCTCTCTTTCCAGTCCATCAGATATATCTTATATCCAAGTAGAAAGATATATCAAGAAATTCCACACGCTATTCATTTCAGGTAAAATTTGATTTATCCAGAATAAAGATGTTTGACATGAATGTTAATTATATTGCATTTATCCATCTTCATCTTCTTTGTATCGCGATCAGTGTTTGATTTGCAGCCCTCTTTGAGCTGAGCCGCATATCAACAGATTAATAATTATATTCCGCATACACACACTACGGGGAATTATTAGTACATGTATTTAATATTATACAAAAATGATTATCGGTGTAAAATGTAAATCTTAAAATATTTTGTTGTCTTTATTAACTTCAGAAAATATTTGGATCTAGCAGAGGTTTATGACTTGGAATTTGTGTTCGATTACAAGGGTGATTATAGTCGATTAATGAAAATCATCCAAGTCGTGGTCACAGTTGTGCAACAGTTCAGGGCGAAAAAACAATACCCTTTAAACGTCTCACTTGAAATGCGGTTCATGACGTCCAGGTAACTTCCATTTGTTCTAAAATGAATAAGACTTCGAAAATAGTTATTCACCTTCTTTTTTCAAACAGCTTTCTTCAAGTTTTCTTGATTAAAATTGACGGCGCCTCTGCTTTACATATGTACGTATAGTTATTTTATGATTCTGCAACTACCCTTTGCTTTGACTTATAAGGGTAACTCAATAAACCAAAGCTATATCTGGTCAGAGTCCCAAATACAGCCGCGTGCATTTATCCGACGTTCAAATGTGTTGTAATGTAATCTTTTTTTTTTTTGCTTCATTTAGGCCATTTCATCATGGTATCAACTGCAGATATGCACTCAAATTTGTCGAAAATAGCTCATTGTTATATAATTTAATTCTGGTTGAACGCGCTTTCTGATTGGCTAAAAAAAATATTTGATATCGTATAAAGAATGTTGCCTGCGTCATAATAAGACTTACGTCAAAAACGTATCAATCCGCCTAACGTTACGTTTGAATTTTGATGTCATTTGTAAAGTCAAATGACCGGTTTTTTATCTACAATAAATAGCAAAAAATTTAATTATAAGGAAACAATTCAATATTTTTTAGTTTTATGCGGTATAAAATGGTTTGTAACAGTTCACGTTTTTTCATAAAAAATCGTAAACTGTTTCAAACAATTTTTTATGGTATAAAACTAAGAAATATTGAATTCATTCCTTGAATAATGTTGCAGGATAAACAATATACAAGTCAACTGTTTTAAAAAAAAAACGATATTTGGGCTCGGGTCAAAAATGTTTATATTGCTCGACAAGCCTCGCCTTCGCTCCCATTTTCTTACCCTCGCCCAAATATTGCCTATATTTCAAGATAGTGACCCTGTATTATATAGATATTTTTGTTATTATAAACATTTTACTGCATTTTAGTGATGCCTATCTTGGTACTGGAAACATTGCCCACCCACGATATGGTGGTTCTGGACACGTGGTTTGTATTGAGGTGTTGAGTTTAAAAGGAACAAAGAACTGGGAAGAATTCAGCACAGCAGTCGGAAAAGAATGGATGCAACTAGGAGGGGTTCCACATTTGGCCAAACAATACGACCATCTTCCAGATATATTTGAATATATAAGACAAGTAAGGCTTTAAAAAATGAAATAAATCACATTTCGAGAATTAATCCCTTACGGCTAGGTGACATAGTGACTCACAAAACATTAATTTACAAAAGTTAAATTTTTACACGATTCTTAGACATTATATTTCTAAGACGAAAAAATGTACACGTTTTAGATATTAGGATGGTGAAACTCAAAGTAAATAAATGTGATCTTGTAGGAAAAACAGAATAATTTTTAGCCGAACAGAAAAATAGAATTTGGTTTTCCGTGCAGCGTTATGACCCCACAAGCGAGGAGTACTCTAAAACTGAAGCGAGACATGTAACATGAACATGATTGTTGTCAGTCTAATCCGATTTCTTTCTGAACTGATATATTTCAAAATGCACTCTTTCTTATGAGGGCTGGATGGTCGTGTTCATTTTTTGACTATATTTACCCCCTTCAGACGAAAGGCTCTGTGTAAAAATATAAAAAAAAAAATCAAATTTTAATGCTAAAATATTTGGATTTTTTCTTCACTGAATGATAGTTTATAGCGAGAAAGACCATGCTTAAAGTTTAAGGCAAATCTGATGGTTAATTTGTTGACCATTCAGTCTCCTTAATGCAGATATCTGACTGCAATTATCAAATTATTTTAAATTTTATTTTTATTTCTTACTCTGCCATTGATTCAATATATTTATCCTTTTCAATTGTCATACAATGATGACCACATGCATTTGTTTAAAGCTATTCTGACCAACAGTTTATTTTGAATATTTTGATTGGTCCTGACAGGGTCACTAAAACTTTTTTTCTGGTATTGTTGGAATTTTTTATTAATGTAAATACATGTAATGGGTAATAGTAATTAAAGGATTTCTTATCTTGATTTATGCATTCATTGCCTCTCACCTGCAAAATAGCGGGCATCTTAGTTTAGTTGCAATTTTCCTGAACTGTACGTAAAACAACACACAATCATTTCACTTCTTGGTAGAAAATGGCACGGCCGATTGCGGATTTTAAGGGTAGCCTGAAAAAAGCAGAGGTGGATCCATCACTGTATTTGAACACGGGGATGCGAAAACTTCTTGGCTACGAATGAGAAATGCATATCACCAGCCGCTATTGCATGTAAATTTCACAGATATGGACGTAACAAAATGTTGTATAACTTTTGAATGTAATTCGATATATATATTGAATACAAATATGTAAATGTTTTCTATAAAACATATTACTCGGAAAATATATATTTGTGACATATTCTGTAGCCATTGGTTTCTATTTTTGAGCACCAAGAATATTTTCGTCCCAAATAACAAATGAACAGCACATCGTGATGTAAAATTGTTATTCAGCATTATGTTCTTGAATATTCATGACAGAGTTATTAGGTAACCATAACTGTTATGCTTATCAATATTTATATGTCAACAGTCTAAACTTATTTCTTTTTTTACACATCCCCTTTAAAGTTTTTAATTTGACATCACATGAAGTTATAAGACAGCGAATTCGTCATACAGATTGGGATAAAAACAACCATATGTTTCTTTATCAAACCTCTTCTCGCATTTGTTTTGAAAACTACACTGTAAGAAGATAGTTTGAAATATAATATATTCTTCAAATAAAGATTGTATTTAATGTGTTGGCAAGGGGGATTTTGTTTACAGGAAGCCAGATTCAAGTATGATCAGGTGTAAAGTTAAAGTAGTAGTATTCTGGTTCACTGTTTCAAGAAGTTGACGTATGCATACCAATGATCCATTCGAACCAATTGTATATACATGCACATATATATCCAAGGATGTAATATTAAACAATGACAATCGTCATCTCTAAATATATTCCTTTTTTATTTGTTTATTGTGATATATATTTTTTTCTCTTTCTGATTTGTTATTCTCTAATTTGTTCCTCTTTATTTTAATTTGTTATAACCTTATGTGTTCCTCTTTTTGATTTATCATACTCTTATATATTCCACTTTATGATTTGTTATACACTTTTATATGATTCGTTTCCTCCTGATATGATGATGTTGATAATGTTGCAGATTTGACGATTGTTACTGTCACAAAAATCTTTCAATTAAAACCAACTTCTTTTTTGGGGAGTTATTTCATTCTGGTAACATGTATAACAGCTGCGAACATTGCAACTTTGCAGAAGAAATACGTACGTCAGTTTTCTTGTTTAAATAAAAAACCAACACATGAGCGCTTATTTAAGTTGGTAGGACTTTTTAAAGTAATAGCTATATAAGCCTCAAACTGTCTATTTTGTCAGATATTGTCAGCGCCGAGTGCTATACAATATTTGACAGAATGGGTAGTTTGAGGCTTATAACCTACTGAAAACATTTTGTCTTTTCAGTCCTTATGAACAGTTTTTACGATCGTTCTGCTTCTGTTTTCATTTAACTGGTACTAAACAATAAGTTAACAATTTATCAGCATTAGGCCAAACAGATCATTTTTTCGTTTGGTATGTAAATAATCGAAATATTGATCGAATAAAGGAACACTTGTCAAGACGATGAAGCATGTTAAGATAAAAAAAATGTTTTCCACTGGTTTTTTTAGTCCAGATTGCGTCGTAAAAAAACATGCGCAAAGGTGATCATAGTTCGAAATCCCCGCACATTAGTCATTTGTATAAATAACGGTAAAGGATAGTGTGACTATGTAGGGTTAAAATATAAGTACATTGATTTGTGAGTGTCTGTTTTGATATAGAAATCGTTTCCAATCTAATTTAAAACAAAAGGACGTCGTTAATCTAGCACTTCCAAGTGAGTGAAGTTATGTTTTAAAATTCGTGCAACTATATTATTGTGATCTTCCCAAAATTTCCTCTTCGTGTTTGGATCTGTAAATTTCAATTCTTATTGATAGTCTTTACACTTTGCACGTAAAAGCTGATAAATTTCCGTGAAATTTGAGAAACCAGTAATTTTTTTCTCTTATAAGTGTGGTTCTGTAAGTTTGTTTTGCTTTTGTTTTCTGCAGCAGTCCAGTATGTCACATTTAGCCGTTTAATAAGTAGAAACTTATTGGACAGCTACAGGTGACTTACAATAAGAGATTTTCTTAACTCGGTTTAAGGTAAGGTTTGCGGTTACAGGGAGATAACTCACATATTTTCATTGTGACGTAACTCCTACTACCCTTAATTAAGCTATGATGTCAAAATCTATATGACGTCATAATTTATTTCAGGTTCTTTTTATTTCGCGGGGTTTTTGTAGTTTCATTAAAAAAAAATAGAAAAAAATAGCAGGACACAAGTATTTTATCGATTTCCACAAAAACGAAGTCCGCATCATATGGTTTTGAATAGTGTTTTAGAAACATCATATTGAACATATACTGATCCATTTTTCCTGATATCGATGGACTTGGACAGGTTTTAAATAAGATGTTTTTGTTTACATAACAGTAGTCAAAAATTTAGACTTTTGTTGCATTTAATTTTATTTTTAAAAAGTTCATTAAAAATTTTTAAAATGAATTATGATACAAATAGTGACATTATTTTCGAACATTTTAAACATAAATAACCCCATAATAGTCACATATAAAATGTACATATTTTCACAAAATTATTTACATTTCATCAACATGAAAAATTGAAATCGTGAACTCTGACCTTTTGTAGTTTTGTAGATGACACACCAGGAGTAACGACATGTAACAGATACAATTCATGCAAAGAAGATTAGTTGATAACTCTGCAATATAAGTAGTGTGTGTATTCCTTAAAGATTTAGAAAATAGCATTAAGACAATGTAATCAACATTGCTCACATATTGGTCAAACAAATACAATTTATAAAAAAAAGATCAACTCGAATAAACACCCTTAATGATAAAAAATTACATGTCATTGAAATAAAGAAAATCAAAATATCTCTACGAAATAATTACGAAATTTTTAAAAGTTCTGGAGTCCTTGAGCAGGGCAGTTTCAATTTATACCACTGTCAACGTGTTATGTGGTGGAAAGAAATTATACCAATTTTAATAAATTTGATTGTACGCTACATAAAAGAACACAATTAATGAATTTTTTGTCTTACCTATATATATATATATATATATATATATATATATATATATATAATTATAATATAGTACTCTCCAGATAAAAGGCAGAACGTGTGTGTGAAAAGAGGGGGGGGGGGTACAGAGAGACAGAGAAATGTGTTTATTATTTTAAACAGTAATAATGGTTACTAGTTTAAACTTTAGAATTACATATATTTCTAGAAAAAGAAACAAAATATTAATATTCCTAAATCTGTCTCCCAACACTTCAATTATTTGTGTCTTTTGCTCTGTCTAAAATTGAAAGTTTTTCCTGGAAGAGTAATACAAATCCTTTTTTTATTATTAACTTACGTTAAAGTTGAAGTGCAAAGAATCTTCTGATTTTCTGTTTGCAAGTATGTCAACCTTGCCTTATTTGCTTCGTTTTATAGTAAATAGCTACAAATACAAAGAACACAAATACAAGTACACAAAACAATATATCCGGTATTGTTAACATATAGATTGACCCGTGTTGAGCGATATACATAACTGAAGCTACTGTATATTCTTCTATTGCATGGACATAAAGAGGTATCTTTTAACAGCATTGAATACCATCCAATGTTTTTGTTACAAGTACGTCAAGCATTTGACCATATATCAACTTTATATCAACTTTACTTTTGATATCAAGGGTATCAAAAAGGAAAGCTATCAGATTGCGTAATTTTAATTTATCAAAGAGAGTAATTGACTTTTGAAAATAAAACGACACTAACAAAATATAACATTGTTTTACCAATTAACTTTTTTGATCAACTTAAAGTTGATGAAAAAAAAGGTCGGACTAATCACAAGACATGGAGAAGCTTAATCAGAATAAAACTGTGAAAACATAAATATGAATACTCTTAAAAAGCACGAGGTTAAATACATGTGATCATTTTTGCATTATTTTTAAAAATAATTTACATAATTCAACTATAATTAAAAAAGCACATTAAATAGTAAAATCAATCGGATATTTTAATCACATACATTTGAATATATATCTTAGAAGAAGCTACCACTTAAATTAGATGTAGACGTAATATATGTAAGCATAACCTACTGTGGTTTCATTAATATTCAAGGGTATCAAATTTCGTGGATAAAGTGAAAATCACAGTTTCAAGGATAGGTAAATTCGTGGCCAATGACCCTATCAATACAAATTGTTAATAGAAATTGCACTTCAATGAACATTAAATTTCGTGGATCAACGAAATACCAATCAACGAAAATTGGTATTCAACGAATATTGATGAAACCACAGTAATTGAAGTTCCCGCGTTAACAAATTTAATTTTCTAGTTCAGAGGAACAACATTATGTTGATATATATGTTAACTTCTTTCATATAGCTGGTGATTTGTTTTGATACTGTGTTAAACGGTTAGGTTTTAAAAAATATAGTAAAATATATTTAGAATATATATTTAATAGGTTTTTAAGAATATCCGTAAGCTTCAACTTCGCACAAACCTAATTGACCCGGCGTCATTTTCTGGATATGGACATTTCTTCCGCTGGATTCCGGGGGACACATAAAAATGATGGCGCCATCATTTGCGGTAGGGCCCAGGTAAATACCTCTTCCACATATATGACTGACTGCGTTTCCACGGATGGAAACGACGGTGTCATCTACTTGAAAACCTGTGACGATATAGTCATGCTGAAGTTTTAAATGGCTATCATGATGAGTAGATCTATTACGTTATTGTTAAATTGTTCCACAAAGATATTATTACAATCGTTTGATGTAAAATGTATACAGGTACTCAATAATTAGCTCTCTTTAACGTAATTTTTTTTTTTAATTTGATTTCAGACAGTTGAATAACGGTTCGTGAGTGAAACGTACCTTTTTATAAGTACTTGATAAAGTAAACTCCTTAATTTATTCTCAAAAATATCGAAATCCCATCAATTTATTAAACTTCTTATAAAATAAGATGCCGAAGTTGATTAATCTGTTAACACTTCATTCTTATCAATTTACTCGATACTATATACTAGTCTATATTTGAACACTGGTATCAGTAAAAATAAAATGAAGCCATTTGATGTTATTTGGCAGTGTTGCATTTAAACAAAAGATTCAATAACTCTCAAAGTCTTCAAAATTAGATAACATACCATCATATTTTCTGGCGTAGACTACGACGTTTTTTATATTGTATGTACTCTCTAACTGAATCAAGAGCCATGGTTGATAAGAACTTTGAGATAGAGATATCAGCTGGTGGGAACAAAGCTTTATCCCATCAACAGCGTGTGATGCTTTGTAATTCCCTGAATCTCCAGTGTTGAATGTTGCTGTACTGTTTAAAAATACTGTACGAAAGAAAAAATTTGTTTAATGAACACTGATGATTACTAGTTAGAAAGTTATATATTAAACAATTTGTATTAAAGGACGAGCAATCAGGAATATGTGTAACCAAGAAGTAAAATATGATTAAAATATCCATGACTGAAATTATGTAAAAGCAAATGTATCGAAAACGTAAGTTGAACACACAGAAAACAATATATTAAAGTGTCTTGTTAGATACAATCAGGGATCGTCAAGGAAAGTGAAACAAAATTAAAGAACTCCTTTTGCAGGACACAGAATCCTTGGGTATGTTTATTTTGCGCAGTCCATGAATTGTTTTAGGTTGCTGAAGGTTTTGACCAATCGATAAATTGGTTAGAACTGGATTGTGTAGATTTTAGCCCTGCCAGTTCAAAGCTATGAATCACAATTAGTTTGCTGAAGAAATAGAGGAAAAAATACTAGTTGATGCAAATACATAATTATGATTTGTCTCATTATACAACAATAGGTCCAGGAGCCAAATCGCTCACCTGAGTAGCAATAGACATGCATAACTCTGACCACATCGTGACAATTAGGTAGAGTATTATATATTCTTATGTTGAGCATCAAGACCCTTTAGTTTTTGAGAAGATTTTCAAACTTTTATCTCTATTCGTTTAACCCACAATATGCCCATCTCTACTCCAAGGGATCATGATCTAAACAAACTTGAATCTAATCTACATAAGGATACTTCTACAAAAGTTTCATTTTTTTAAACAAATGGTTTTTAAGAAGATTTTTAATGATTTTATCTATTCTTATGTAAAAATTCAACCCTTCATTGTGGCCTCATTCTTCCCCAAGGGATCATGATTTGAAAAAAAAAATGAATTTACACTACATGAAGCTTCCACAAAAGTTTTAGCTTTTCTACCCAAATGATTTTTGAGAGTAAGATTTTTCTCTTTTTGAAACCATCTATAAATTTAACCCCAACCCCCCCCAATTTCGGACCCACCCTTCACCGGGGGATCTTGATCTAAAAAAATGTTGTTTTTTTTAACTTTTAAAATTCCTTTTAATTTATTTCTTTGTAACCCCACCCCCTTCCCCTCCATTAAGTTCTCACCCTTAACCAGAGGATCACACAAGTTTCAATTGTTCTGGTCAAATGTTTTTTGTTGTTTTTTTATTACATATTTAGTTTAGTGTTGTAAATAGGAATCAACAATGTGTTATAACTTTTTATGGTTCCTAATTGTTGTACATCTAAATAACTTAATAAAAGCAAATATTGGTTCATTAATAATCTGTTGTCTCTAGATAAAAAAATCAAATCAAGTTTAAAATGCATAGCGTGGAAATAAATTATCATTTTCTCAAATTAATTATATAATAAAGTTTAAAATACTGTATGTGTGTTAGAGTATTAAGAATTTTACATACGGTTTGTTCCAAATGCAAAATTCTGAAAAGAAAAATGTATAATTATATATAATAACAGTTACTGGTAAAGTAATATATATTATATTTACTATGAAATGTTTCTTATATAATGATAGGACACACCCATTTTAAGAGAGCAAGGAAGTGGGTAACAGCACAAAATGAAATACTCTAAAATCGATTCAATGTATCATTATTAGTTTCATTAACACTATTCCTGTACCAATGTATTAGGATCGTTATTATTATTTTTGTAGAATTTTTAAGTTTAATATTAAAACAGCAGGTGTTCACAACATCGATTTGTTTATACCTGGCGTGGATATGTATATGGGCCATCGTGTATTTTTTTACATATTAAATACTCACCTTTTCTATACGTTTACATCTAGATTTGTCAACGATGGTGTATCCTTTAATGTTCCTCCATTCACAGCAAGTTCTGCATCGAAACAAAGTGCCTGTTAGTTTGCAGATATCAAATCCAATACATCGCTGATCTATATCACACATGTACACGCACTTTCCCGGCGTTTAACCATAATTGTTCCCTTCCAGAGAAAGCAAAGGTCTGTAATCTGTCTCAGCCAGTTTGCCATCGAGATATTTTTGAATATAGCTGGTAGTGCACTGCTGAGAAAGACTTTTAAAAAAAATTTATAAATAAAACAATTAAATGTAGAAAATAAGTTTGTTTCATTTCAGGATGCAGGCGGAGCTCCTCTGATATACCGGTGTATACGGACGACTTTTGGTTTAGATGAATATGGAGTTGAGCAATATACTATTCGTGATGCTTTTCACCTTTTATATGTGTTCACGCAACGGTAAACAAAACAATCCATCTACTCGCCTACCTTACTCTACCACCTGATCATGGATATTGGTAAATCGTAAAGTATAGATATGAAGTGAACAAATGTTATTTATTCTGTTGAACGTTTAGCGATAGTTTCATCACCTTTTCTATAAATTGTATTTTTCTAAACAATAATTATAGATGACACGTAAACAACATCTTATATTTCAAAATGCAATTTATATAGTAACAAAATGACAATAAGAATAGTTATGATAATTATAATATGATTAGTCATATTACTGGTAAAAATAAACAATGCTATAATCATATACGGTGTTGTCGAACATATGTTATATGTATATAACTTTATTAAATATTGAACAAAATCATCCTCCTATCTCAAGTTATATATCATCTATAAGTATACTGCTTTATAGTTTTATTATTTTAAGGTCGTTTAAGAGGTTCACAATGAAAAGTTATCGGGATTTATTTGTTCCTCATTCATACTAACCACTTACATGTATCTTTTCTGTATCTTTATAAATGACCTTTCACTGCTTACTAATATTCAAAAAAGGCACAAAACCGTCGTAATTATTCGTATCTCTTCGGTTCACGTCGCAAAACCGAACTTTAAAGCTTTTTAATGATGCAATTCTATCAAACATTATTGGAATGAATATAAACTTTTTTGTTAATTCCTTTTGCACCTATAAGTTTGTTCTATTAAGTATGACTATTTATATAAAATCCGTTAAATCCTTGTTTTTAGATTAAAAACGCCTGCATGAACTCGGAGTACTGTAGACTTAGAATATATCACGGTGTTTTTATTTCACTATGTCTGCGGTCAGGTAATTTTCCGCGAACATTAAACAATTGTAAATATTGTTCAAAAAAAAATTTCTGTAATTTTTCTTGCAGCAATTAAAAGAGTGTGTATATGAATTATATTTGTGAATACTTTATGACCGACCATCTAGCTAGCAAGGAATTTGTAGTCCTTCAAATCAACGAAATAACATATGCCATCAAACCTTTGAAAAAATTGCAAATCCAACAAAATATATCCCGGCCGATTGACAGGATTTGACAGTAATTTAATTTATACGCTTTCTTATCAAGACCAATCTTGCTATAAAAAAATGATTTTGAATTTAAGTTTTTCGTAATTTAGAATTTAGAAATGGTTGATATAAAATATATCTTATTGTGTGCAATGTAACATGTCGTAAAGATTGTTCTTAGAGAACACAAATAAACAAATAAATGCTCAGTCTGTTAATTGAAAGCACCAGCATATATAAATTTATTTTAAAAAAAAATCGCAGAAAAAGAAATTTTCAAAAATTAATTTCTCGATATCAAGGAGGTTGGGTGCTCAACAAGTTAACCAACAGATCTGTCAAAAACTTTGACATATGATACTTTAGAAAAATAACTAACATTTAGTAAAGAAAAATCCCAAATAGTTTAGCTTCAAAATTTGAGCATTTTCCTAATTCTTTATACAGAGCTCTTCTTCATTGGGAGATAAATATAGCCTAAAAATGGCTACAACCATCCAACTCTCTTAACTCACAGTGATAATTGTATATATAGCAATTGTTTATAGCTGTTCTCTTAGAAATGAATTTCTTTGTTTCTGGACGGTGACTGATGAGCTATTTTAAATTCTATTTCTGTTCCTCAGACGTTATACATAATAGACACGTTTCTTCTTATTTAAAAAATAAGTTACATGAACATTCTTTGTCTTTGCCTGTTATTTATTGTTTCTGTCTCTTTTTAAATCCATATTGTATTTAGCAGTGAGGAAAAAAATGATGAGGATTCTTTTTTTTTGGTAAAGCCAGTGTCTTATAAAAGTAATTGCGATCGGTGGTCGAGATTTGGTTTACCAGACTTGACTTTGATCTTATTTTGTTTCGTTATAATAAGATACCTTTGATTTCAAATGGAAATATCATTACCGTATTTGAAAGAAAATTATAATTTTATTTTCGAGACACTCGGACATTACTATAATATGAGTTGCAATTGGCCTTTGTGCTACCAAAACAAACAAACAGAACAAAAACAAAAACAAAAAAAAACAACAGCAACAAAACTAAAAAGCACCACGGCATATTAATCGTTCATATTGTGCCTACTGATAACAAAAATAATATTTTTGGACTTTGAAACATACTATATATTATGAAATAATGTTTAAAACAAAATAACAGATTGGCTTTAAAATTTGATCGACATATGAACACAGTTAATATATACCTACTTTCGCTCAGTATTTTTCATTAATAGAATAATCCACAATATTAAGAAATACGGGGGGGGGGGGGTCCTTTGTATTGATAGAATACTATTGAAGAAAATAAATAGAATACTATAGAAGAAACTAAATTTTGGTCAGTTTGATTGTATAAAAACGGTAGAAATATATTATTTTCAATAGCCAAGTCGTCTTATGTGGGGATTTGAGTCTGACATCATCATGATTATTTCGTGCAGTTCGTGATTTTTCTTAGGTTGCTTAAGGTTTTGACCGATCGATAAATTAGTAAGAACTGGATCGTGTAGATTTCAGCCCCTTCAGTTTCTACAGAGCTATGAATCGCAATTGGTTTTCTTAAGAAATAGAGTAGAAAGTGCTCGGTAGAAGTAAATATATTGTTGTATAAACTTTATTTTTGTCATAATTGGATATGTTTGTATACGTACCTTATAATGTCATGATACTTCGATGAAGACTTATGAATTTACATCCTGAATAAAATAGAAATCTGAACGGAAAAGTGTGCTTTTCAGTATAATGACAAGATAAGTATTGATGCAAAGCATCAAATCGGCCGCAAACTGTTTAAGGAGGCAAATTGCAGTACGTTTTAATGAAGAAATACAACCTTACTTTTTTGAAAGAGAAAACTACTATTTCTAAAAAAAAAATAATATTGAATATCATGAAGCGTTTTCATTTTTAGCAAAATGCATTAAACAAAAATATTTATAGCATTGTAACCTCCATTTGAAATGTACATCAAAAGTAGTGCTATAATGAAACTGAAATTAAACGGTGGGTGTAATGAGCCTCCTTTAAACACTTTAAATGATGTGCATACGAGTAAAAGAAATGCACACCTACATGTATTTTTTGCTGAAGTTTACTTTTTAAACAACATTTGTTAACAATAAACAAAACTTGTAAAATGAAAAAGAGTGCTTGTCTATTTTCATAAGATTGAAAGAAAAAATATTGTCCTAATTCTCAACCGATGCATTTTTTTTTAATTCAAAGATGCAAGATAGAAGTTTGAGGAAAGGGCAATAACTCTTTGACATCCTCCCAATGTACGCAATGTGTGGACATATTTTTGAAAAAAAAAAAATTAAAATGTCATTTAAATGTAAGCATTTGAAATCGTTTGCTTTAATCAAACTATGTGATTTTTATATGCACTTTTGTTTTTCATAATTTACTCTGTTAAACATCGTGACGATGCCGATTTTTTTTTTTTTTTTTGGCAAATATGCTGCATGCTGTTGCATACTCAAAAATACAAAATACAATATAATATGGTCGTTTTTAAGCATGCAGAATAATGAAGAACAAAACGTGAATTGAATGTAAAACATCTGCATTTTTTTAACTCCGTCTTTTCATTCTTTTTTATCGTTTTTAATGAAGTACTATCCGGAATCTCGTATTCATAACAAGTTGCTTTTATATCTATACACTCCTCTCCTTTGGAGCATTCATTGTTTAAATATAAAAACTTAAATAAATTTACAAATTTATATACAATAAAAGTAAGTAAGAAAATATTTTTATAGAAATCAAGTAAAACTCAATTAAAAACATTTTTTAAAAATATTATAAATCGGAATTTTACGATTGTAATGAAATTAAATATTTCTTTAGAATAATAACGTCTCATTTCCCCATGTGCACATTCTAACACAACCACAAATAGATCGACCGCTCCTGCGGCCGATAATAAAACAATTTCACTATTAAATGTGTACACTTGGCAACAGAAATGCCTAGTTAATTAATAACTCTTCAAGAGTTATCAATTTTTACTATTAGGCCATATGGGAATTTGCTAGAAATGCTTCAAAGTTGTTTTTTCTTCTCTTGTATTTCTGCTATAAAACTATTTAAAGACTAATAATTGTGTGATGTGATGAATTCTTTGAGAAATCAGGGACGTATATACGTCCCTGGAGAAATGGAACTTAAAGTACTTTTCAGGCACTATTGTTTCATGAACGTGTATTCTTATTTTTTTTCTCCGAGAAACTTTAATATAATACATGTATATAGATTGCCATGCATTCATAAATATTCATAAATATTCATAAATAGATGAGTAAATAAAACTGGCACTGACATTTTATTTACACTACATGTATATAAATGACAGTATTTCTTTTCCTGGAAAAAAATGCAAAAAAAAAAAAAAATTAAAATTAAATAAAATACAAATACCGTAACAAATCAGAAGGAATCTCTGAAAACATAAAATAAAACGGAATTAACGTGTAATATGTACGCATATAAGTTTAGAACTTTATTTTCGGAACTCCATGATATACAAATCTATTTTTTGTCAAATGTTAACCACCAACTTATCTCGAGATTCGCCAACATTAATAGAATAATCCTGCTTCCAATCGTTTCAGTGGGTACACGTATTACAATATTTATCCTATGTCAATATTTTTGTCAACAAACACCTCGTAGTATCTTACAGTATGATTTTTTTTAAACTATAAACTAAGGTATTGTATGTTGAATTGAGTAAAGAAAAAATCGAAATATTTTATCCAAATATATAATTATATACAGTAATATCTTTAAACAGAGATTTTCTTTGTAATGAGACTAATTTAGTTTATAATTTGTCACAAGCAGCCATACATTTAAAGAAATAGCTGTAACCATATTGTAACTGCAAATGTTCAAATGTTATGATATTATTTTTATTTTTTTTTTAATTCCATGCAAATCTTTATTGCAAATCGCTAAAATTGATTTTTATTATAGGATTCAAGCCATTTATTTATTTATTTATTTATTTATTTATTTATTTATTTATTCAATTTTGTCGTTATTGATTTTTAACTTCTTTGTTCTTTGTTTACAGCGTCTGAGGGATCGCGCAATGTATGAACAGTATATTCCAATGCGGAAACGCTACTCTATGCAGGTAATGCGCACTTCCTGTTTATGAAAACAAGAAAACATACTGTGCTGATCCGCCCACCCCGATTGATGCTTACTTTGGAAATATAGCCATGAAAAAATGAAATGTCATTTCTTTGAAAAGATGCCATTGCAAACCTTAGGACCAAAAACGGTAGGCGGTGTATTATTGGGGATCGAACATCAATCATGCAATCAATCGATGCAATTAGTATAGTGATCCGAATTATCTCTGTATTTAGTGCAACATATGATATGAGTAAGGTATGCAATTGTTGCCGAAGTTTACTTCCCTTTTTTATCGGAAGTTTGCATACGGTTCCTTTAAACCCGGCTTTGTGATATGTCATTATGTAAAATTGACTGCACTGTTGCAAAACCAGGCACATATCAGTGTTTAAAAGTAGATTATGCTGCAACATTCACTTCAGGGGCGTAGCTTGACTTAAAATTCTAGTGAGGCAAATCCTATGCGGCCGGGGGTCTCCCCCCAGCAGGTCCAGGGCAGAGCCTTAGTGGGAGGTTCAGGGGCGAATCCCCATAACGGAAAATGAATTTTGGATTTTTAGAGTGTAAAAATCATATTTGTCCCGGACAGAAATTTCGTAATTTTACCTGTAGCATTATTGAAGACTTAAGCATGCATGTGATACAACATATTTCAAAACTATTTAATATAGTAAATAAAAAATGATTACTCAAGATTCTAACACATTTAAAGATGAATACACATATTATTTTTTTTTTCTTTATAACTTTATTTTATAACATCATTTTGGAAAGGGGGGAGGCAACCTCATCCCAAAAAAATTGTGACAACGAAGCAAAAGAAAAAAAAGGAAATTCTTGATTCCTAAAATCTTCAAAATCCTAATCATATTCCTCTACCTTCAATTTCAGTCTTGATTTCATTATTTTCTCTTCCATTTCATCTATCCTCCCCCCAAAAAGTAGGGGGCAGGCAACTCCACTTTCATTTCATTTTTATATTATTAGAATGTAAATTTAAGAAAAATGTCTGTAGTGATGTGATAAAAAAGGCCCTCCCCCTCCCGATGCCACTTGAAATCAGTGTTATGCATTATGCAGTACATGGACTGCAATTCTTCTTATCAGCATGTGCACCATGACTCTTGTAACCAGTATTCCTCATGTTCCTTGCCCCTGATGATAAGAGTAAAGCTGTATTGTTCCTATTTTCGAAAGTACTGTGAGGCGTTGTATCCTATGTAGATGAAAGCATGTACTGTTTAGACAGGGATTGCTCAAACAATGAAGAAACACCCTTGTTATTGGTTCAGAATTAGTAAACATGGTTTGCATGTTAATAAAAGCACTATTAATCTGTGTGGAAAAAAAACCCATAAGAAGTACAAGTTAATATATCCATTGCAATGAATGTGTTTTAAAATGGGGCTAAAAAAAACTCTTTAAGAAGTAAACATTTCATTCTGTGTTCATGTATAATGTCAACAATACTACTTTTATACATGGAACATATTAAAATCTTTGCTTCTTTAAAAACCAACATCACCCCAAAAATTAATTACCCCTGTAAAGAAATACCAGTACATGCTCATACTGTAAAAAAGGATAAAACAAAAAGTAATTTGAAAATATACATGTATGCAGAGCTAAAATAAGTTTTAAATTGTGTCTCCCACACCCCCTCCCCCCACACCCCCTTTTCTATTAATGATACATGTATATATTTTCATATCAAATTAAATTTATTAAAATAAGATATAAAAGTAGAATTCATTTAGAATATATTAAAAAGAAAATAGTTTAGAGTACTCTCCTTTCAACCATTTTCTACTCATTACAACTCATTAACTGGAATTTGTTTTAAACATATAATTTAGCAGCATTCATGAATTCATATGATAGTTGTTTTGGCCTAATAGAGCAAAAATGATTATACCTAATTACAAAATGAAAACTGGTTTCCTGATATTGTCCAAATGTTCAATCGAGTCTCAAGCATCGTCACTGGATCACAATCAGGAAATAGTTATCGTCAGTTAAATTTTACGTATTATTTTGAGTGACAGCGTATGGGAAATAGAAAGAGGAAGAGCGACCTCTTAATGAAGGGCTAGAGAACAATTAAGTCATGTGAGTTCTGAGCTTATTAAATATAGATGTATAAACACAGTGACTGTCACATATGTCAATGTACAAATCTTTTAACAACTGTACGTTTGTTTCAGTTTTGTTTGTCAATTGTGGTTGACATTTTGATTGATCTGAGTTTACTCATTATTAAAACCATAAGCTAGCTGTGCTGGTCCAACTTTTATATCAATTACCGTATTCATTATTTGAGATGATCTCCACGCACCTTGTGATGGAATATGGTGTCAACAACATTTAAATTAGTGGGAGTAATTCTTGTGGATTTTCATGCTCCGGATTACAAGTTGGATCAAATGTTTTAAAGTCTCATGCTGACTGGTTAGTAGATCAATCAAATGATAAAAAAATCAGTGCATAGTTAATGGGATCAATTGTTTAACTTTTTCTTGAAAGGAATTTTATTACGTTATTATTTACATTTTCCAGTGTCTTTGTCTTACTGTGATAACTCTATGAGTTGATTTTGTAATGCATATAGTCTGATACAGTTCATCAATGATTATTTTGAATATTTAATTAATGTACAATTGCTGAAAATTATATAAATGTAAGTAATAAGGAATCATTCTTTGAATATTATGGTGTGTTCAGATGCGGTAGGGTGTAATCAAATCTATCATTCTGATACCTATAAAGAGCCTTTCGGACGTTATTGGATTTGATTACTTCGGACCATAATACTCCAAGGATGATTCCTAATCAGTAACATGTACTGTATGCAGGGTTATTTTCCCCCATGTAATTTTCGCCCTTCTCCACTTGCAAAAACTTTCGATCACCCCGTCCTGAATTCACTCAGACACAGTTGTGTTTTAAGAGAGATAATTTGAGACTTTGGAATTCGCCCAGTCTTAAATTCGCCCGCTGACAACCAGGGCGAAAGGGGCGAAAAAAAACTGAAGCCAATATTTCATTGTATACAGTATTTAATCACAGATGTCCATTGAGAATTCATCTTAAATCATACAGCATATTTAGAGAACCCAGTCATTAGTAAAAATTATTTTTAATCTCTCTGGAATGCAGTGAGAATCCTGGAGTCCAGATCAAAAGGGTAAGGGGGTTAGGGAGAGGGGGACATGCCCCCCCCCTAATCCTCAAGACTTTAAATTTATTAAATTCACATTGTAATTTAATGGGTTTGCACATGAGTCTTTTTTTATGATATATTAAATTTTTTCTATATCCAACTTTCTCCACAATTTGAAGCTTTGTAATGACTTTCATTTAATTTGAATTTCTATCTTAAACTTCCATTAACTTTTAAATCCATTCCATCTGTAATAAAAATCGGGAGTATCTGGCATCTTCTTGATATCTGAGTCGATCGTGTAGACATGATATATGTACCCTATGAGGGCTCGGTAATGGTCATGGCTAGTATTAGACTGTATTGGTCTCCTTTAGAAAGAAGAGTTCCATATCAAAATATTGGAAAAAACCCGAATTAAAAAAGTAAAATAGATGATTTTTTTCCTTTAACTTATCAAAAGTTATAGGTTAACAATTCATATCTTAATTTTTTAGGGAGATCTGATGGTTTATTTGTTGACCATGCAGCAGTGTAGCAACCTCTAATGATACAGTGTCCACTAATGATATAATTAAAAATTACATTAGTGGTCACAGTTCTGACCGTTAATGATATAATTTTATCATTAACGAACTATCTAACCGTCCACTAATGATATAATTTCAAAATTATATCAATAAGGGTCAAAATTCACGTCAACTAATGATATAAGAAAAAAAAACCGCAAAATAAGTACATCGTTGACCTTTAATGATATAATTTTTATTGCATTAGAGGACGAACTTCGACCTTTAATGATGCAATTAAGTATAATATAGTACTATTTTAAATTTTGCATTTTGCATGTTCCCCTGTCTATTTCTCTGTTGACTAACAGAAGTTTCAGATAGATTTCTTAGATTCTACGTTGCTTTCCTGGTTCTTTGAATTTGATTAGATTTAATCTTTACATGCAAGCTAATAAGAACCATGCTTCTTTCAAGTCTGAATATTCTAGAACAAGTTTTGTTGATTCAAAAAAGTAAATTTGGCATTGTATAATATAAATATATGATAAAACTTAATAAATAGTCAAGAATATTTGGACAAGAGGTACACAAAATTTTTTAAAAGAAAAGAATCAAACCCAGTTAAAGTGGAATAACACACCTGAAAAAGTCACTGAAACTAATAGTAAATTATTTAATTATGAAAGATATAATGAAAAAAATGTAAAATTGTCAAATAAGCGGCAAATTTGCAGTTTGAGGATAAAAAGTGTCCACTGAATATCTAAAAAAAAAAATCAATTCAGTAAGTAACAACAAAATCCCAAACTCAGGATGTACGGATCACAAGGCCGACACTTTATCCACTCTGCTAAAATTACCCGGTAGTTACATTTTGACGTCGATACAATTATTCCCCCCTAAAGATTGTTTTTTTAAGTGGCTCAAGTTCCTATAACTAAAATAAATCCAATAGGAGCAATGTATGCATGCAAATAGTTGTGTTTCTTATAAGCAATTACCTATGACTGTAGTAACCTCTAATGATGCATCATCTAATGATATATAGTTGCATTTGTGGAATGAATCGTCATCGTTAATGATGCGCGGATCAAGGATTTTTTTTTCCCGGGGGGGTGGGGGTGGTCGTCGAACCTTTTCACAATAATATAATTACAGTCAAATCATTTTTCTTATAAATCAATATAATTGTTATTTTTTTATCTTTGCAAAATCCAGGGGAGGGGAGGGGGCCCGTCCCCCTCCCCCAACTCCTTTTCCAGATCCGCTCATGACTTTCAACAATAAATGACATATGGTCAAAATTCTAATCAACTAATGATATGAAATAAAAATGGCAAAACATGAAGCACAATAATCACATAAATTAATTATAGTACGGTTTCTATTGCATCAGTTGGTTGACTTGAACCATTAATTGAACCCCTCTGTATATATTTCTGTTGGCTGAGAATAGTTTATTAGATGGATTATCAACAAATTAAAAATAAGTACACTGTTAACGAATAATAATTGAATCATAATATTGCATTATAGACAAAGTATATAGAATGATATGCGTAGACTATCCAACTAGACAAGTCATGCTCTTATGCATGGTACCCTGTCTAAATTCTCACTCTATTAGTTTTAAGAAAAGTATAACTTAAGATAGATTATTTAAAAAATAAAAATTTAACAGAGTACATCATTGATCAATAATGATAAATCTTTATGTAGTACATGTATTACATGAGTCCTAGTGGATGGTGTTGCATAATGGACGGATTTCAACCATCATTGATACAATTCTATGTATGAAGAGGTACATGTAAAATGCAAAACCCATAAATAAAACATTAAATATCAAAAAATCCAAAAAATCTTCATTTTACATAATTTATGTTGCCATGGTTACCAAAAATAGGTGTAAATGTTAAAAAAAACCATCTTGATTTATTTGTATTAGAGAGAGCTGATATTAAACTATATATGTGACAATTTCAACAGCGTAACTTAACAATTACTGAAAAAATTACATGTCAAATTTACTATGCTTATAAACTTGCTGAAGTTCTTAAACAACTCAGTACTGCAGGGGCAAAAGTTGCTGTAAAACAAGTCAGCACACAAAGGGTTAAAATACTGTACTATATAGTATACATACATGTACATGTAATTGTATCATTAATGGTTGCAGAAGTTCATCCTATAATGCAATAAAAACTATATCATTAAAGGTCAGCAATGTACTTATTTTGGGGTTTTTAACTATATCATTTAAGTGGACATGAATTTTGACCCTTAATAATATAATTTTGAAAATTTATCATTAGTGGACGGTTAGGTAGTTCGTTAATTATAAAATGATATTATATCACTAACGGTCAGAAGTCTGACCACTAATGCAACTTTATATCATTAGTGCATGGATATTGTATCATTAGAGGTTGCTACACAGCCTCCTTATTAATAAGTTTATTTTTTATTAAAATCCTTTTAAGAATTTTTTTTTTTTTTTTTTTTGCATCAAATTAGGCTTGACGAGGATACCCTTCAATAGAACCAACAATGCTGAAACGACTCAAGTCACACCTGGACACGACCATGGATAAGTTTTTATCCACGGAATCCAAGGACGAAAATTCGAAACCCTCAAAGTTCGAGTACAGTCGACCGGAATTCCTCCAGCTAAATGACGAGAAGCTGAAAGTGTCGCAGGATTTTGCTAATCGCCCCATTGTAACCCCCAGTGAGCAGCTGCCATTTGATGCAGGATATGCAGAGTATGAAATAATTATTTTTTTAATAGACCCCTTCACGATTTTTTTTATAGACCCCTTCACAATAACTGCGGTACTGCTCTCTTGCAGGGTAAATTGATATACTTTGCCAAAGTTTTAGTAACTAGATAATTGTATGTAAATGAAACGAATTGACGTTACGTCATATTTCAATCACCAAACTATGTCATATTGCCCTGCAAAAAAGCTGTGCTCTAGTTACTGTGAAGCGGTCTATTTTTAAATAGAAATAATGTATTTCAAATTGTCAAGTTGATGAAGGTGTAAACTTAATAAGTACATATGTTGAGATATTTTGATGACATAGCTACATGTAACTGCATATTGATTTATGAAAAGATCTGAGCTAAGTTTACCGTGAAATTTATTATCAGAATAATATCAGAAATGCATCATGAAAAATACACTTGATAAAACAGGAAAGTCTCCAGTATCTCATGATTTTTTTGGTTTTTGGATAACTTCCAAGAAAAAAGTTTTGTTGGTCTTATATAGATATGATATTGCATATGATATTGCATTATAATTTTATTTATAAAAGATTGAGTTTTGTCGTGTTTCTAATTCGTGTGCATGTACAAACTTAATACATTATAATTGTGTTCCTAATATATATATATATATATATATATATATATATATATATATATATATATATATATATATATATATATATATATATATATATATATATATATATTCATTGATATGATATGCTCAATGTTTGGCTTGAATCTCTTTCAATAGATTAATATGAGAAAAAAAATTGCTGATGTTAATATTTCATTTTTGATTTATCAAAGTATGAAATGCATATAATCAGCAAAAAAAAAAAAAAAATCATACATGCTTTATCATAATTCTATTCCGAATGCAACGATAAAGATATCAGGTCAATTGTCAGTTATCTTCTCTAAACAAATATGCTGTCATATGTGTTAGCCGTTAGGTTGTATGTACTTTTAATATAAAGTAACTGATAGTATTTTATGTACTTTAAGTTTGGGGACACCTGATTCACAAAGTATATAATCAACAAACTTAACAGTACACTATGTGGTATCAGCATCAGATAATTAATATGTCCCTGCATGTTCAGATATCAGTAAACCTCTGGCCCAATTATATGCAGATCTATGATAAAAATAAAAGTACTACACTCACTGCAGGCACCAAATGTTAAAAATATTCCTTAAGTTGGTTTTTTTTTCAGTATTAAGATAATTTCCTTTACTGTAATAACAACAAAAATATTTCCTTTTATTAACCGGTAAGATAATTTCCTTTTCTCTTTTAAAAAGAAATAGTTTTAACATCAGGTGCCTGTGAGTATACTAGTCTTGTATAATAAATGATTGCGTTATAGAGTATTATAGTGAGTGCGTGAAAACACAGAACAATGGCGTCAGAAGCGAATTAAAAGGGGGGGGGCTAAAATTATCAAAAACCTCCAAAAGCACAAAAAGAAAAGGTCTTCGGTTAAGGTTATGTATATAACTTTGGAAAAAAGAGGGGTTCCGACGCCTATGCACAAGTCCTTAATAAGTAAATAGTATCCCTTATTTTATAGGCTTTAAGATGCAAAAAATACATATTAATTTCATTATGACATCATTGTCGTAAAAAATATTTTTAAAGCATGAATAGTGGTATGCATTCATGAGACCGTGATAAGTCCACGGCATCTTGAAACAAACATAATAAAGTAGTACATAGATGTTAAGGCCTGCACGCAATATATACTGAATGAAAACTATGTACCGGTATATGTACTTATATGTACTTATAATGTCTTCTATTGTAACTGTTTACTTTATATACATGAACAGGTGCATTAATGGAGGAAAGAGTAATTTGAACGAGGACCAGTCTTCAATCCAGCAGTACTTTGTGGATCTGGAGGTCTGTGAGCTGAAGGAAGTCAATGCCGAATCTACGGAAATTGGAAAAGAGACGGAGATGCAGGCAACAGGAAAAGTTCCAGTAGGTTATACCCCTTACTCAGAAATTTTTTACTGAATGGAAATGTTCTCATTGCATGTACTTTTATAATTACTCTTTGATCTGCTAATTAGCCTGTTGTGAATTAATGTGCACCCTGGCCTGCATTCAAAGGAAGTGTATATCCTGTTATTTTCATGATGATCTTATAGCTGTTATATTTGCAATCGTTTTCAAACCGCAAAAAAAAAATTCATTAATACCCGGTAAGCAGAAATTGTAATTGTTTAGTGGTATTACAATCTTTTTAAATCACAAAAATTGACTTTTGCAAATAGAAAATGGTTTTACTTACATATCAAATTTGGTGACAATTAAGTGAAAAAACCCCACCAGATATTCAGTTTTAGGAAATGAGATTTCTGACAATTAATTCGCAGCAAGCAATGTTAAGGTGTCCCGGGCTAAAATACGGCTGGCAAATTATTTGAATTGCTTAAAACGAAGCTTTAAAACTGCTAGCTGTTAGATTATTTGATACTGGTTTTTAATAAGAATAAATTTTGTACGTCTAGCATTAACGGCAGCATCTACGTAAAGGAAAGATGCTGTTTTATTACTGGTTTGATATAATTCACTTTCAACATTAAGATACATTCCCTGAGAACTATCGACAGGAATGCAGATCGTGGCGTCAAAGTTAATTATGACGTCATATCGTATGAAGTACAGACAAGTGAATTTCTACACATCACTGTAAAATCAATCAGGAAGCCTTAACATGCCCTCATTCCTATCGATGTTCCTATCAATGGGTACATCAATTATATTTTTATCACATTTTGAACATTGATTTTGTTTTGAATTTTAAATTGGAACAGAAGTTCACTTTGACCTACTTTGGAATGTTTGACGGCCACGCTGGTCCAGACGCTGCCCTGATGACGTCCAGACTTCTTCATAAACACATCGTGGAACGACTTCAGAGCCGGATAGAGGTCATCAAATACAAACTCTGGTCCAATGACTCAGAAAACAAGACGGAGAACGGCTCTGGAAATGAGCTGGACAAGTTTGGACCGTTAGGGAACATCTCAGTGGACAGTATTATTGTGGGAGCAGTAGAGGAGTCGTTCATTGCTATGGTGAGTATATACTGTAAATTTCTAATTAAACGCAAAGAATTAATATCAGTGTAAAATCGAGAGAGGTACGTACATCTCGCGGATTGAAATTCTTGATTTTATTTTTCAAACAGATGCAAACTAAACACATTTATTTAATGATAAAAATTTGGCGTTTGTGATTTTATATTCCCACAATTTGATGCCAAAATGATTGTAAACGTGAAATTTGGAATCTGCAGTAACTATTTGCAGTCATTTATTGCTATAAAGTTGATAAAGTTATACTACAAAGTACTACAGTAAAACACGATTAAAGCGAACAAGCTTATAATGAATTAACGCTTACAGCAAAGTGAATTTGATTCCCAGCCCATGACTTTATTACACGTCGCAAATTTGATGGATATAACAAATTACGCTTAATATAACGAAGTTTAATTGTCCTTCCCTTGGACTTTGTTATAAGCATGTTTTACTGTATGATGATGATATCATTGTATCGTATCACTACATGTATTTATATAATTTAAAAGAATACGTTGTTAATTGCGTTAGTGATACATATATCATGTATATAGTAAATGTATTACTAGTGCTTATAATAATTACTTAGTAGGAGTACATGTACTCTATTTTTGGGTGATAAGAGATAACTGGCATACTTATTAAAATCAATAATTGATACTACATGAAGTATATTTGATAATTAGCATTTTTATATGTCTAATTAATCTTAATTAATTGTTTAATTTTAATTCAATTTTTCAGTTAATTTTTTATTTTCATCTTCAATTGCAGGATGAGCAAATTAAACGAGAAAAGTCAACATTCTCCATACGTGGAGGATGTGCCGTCATTGTAGCTATTTTTGCCATGGGGAAGTTATTCGTAGCCAATGCTGGAGATTGCAGGTACATGTAGTAATAAGATTACTAATTGAGCGTCATTAATTATCAAATTTAATTGCATCCGATGTGGAAATATCAAACTACTTGACTTGCTCTAATGTGATTCATAAATTTAACCCATGAATTCATCTATCATGCCATTACTAACATTTTTGTCATTATGGTAACAAGGGCTGTGGTTTATAACAAAGGGAAGGCCGTCCGATTATCAAGAGACATGACTCCATATTCAGAGCGACAGAGAATTTTGGCATTAGTGAGTAAATTTCATTCCATTGCTTATTTGGTATGAAGAAGAGAATTAATGATAGCATTAAATAACATCTTGCTAGTTGGAGCTTTTTTATGTGAATTACATATGGTTTGCTTTCAATGCTATTGATAAATATATAATATTATTATAATTATTGTAAGTTGCCAGTGAATTTGAAATAGTTTTATCATCATGGCATTGCACACTTTGCTTGGTTAGGGGTAAAGGGCAAGCCAAACCCAGAAACCTACCCAACCCACCCCAACAAACAAAATATCTGCATGTTTACACATACAGTCTACATTCAAGAGGTCAACATAGGCAATCTTACCCCACCCCCACCCACCCCCTTCCAAACCCTTTTTTGGGATCAATTTTGTTGGGAATGATACCGTTCCCTTTATGTTACATCCATATTTTGGGTGACGTGATAATTTGAAGCATACTGTATTATATAAATAGTGCCTGTTTGGGGGGGTACCAGTTGAAATTGACACCCCGAGAAAACCATTGTCAACCGACGCGAAGCGGAGGTTGACAATGGTTTTTTGAGGGGTGTCAATTTCAACTGGTACCCTCCCAAACAGGCACTATTTGTTTTATTATACTGAATGTCTTAATTTTATAGCAAATTTTACTGCTTTTATATAGAAAATATGTGAGTTCTACGACGAACCGTAAGCGCATAATTTACGCGCATGTAACAATTCATTCTATCGGCCCGTTGCCAAGTGTGTTGCTAACGCTGAGGGTATTAGAACGGATTGTCAACTGCGTCTAAACCAATCAGATTTCAGTATTTAACATGAAAGTATAATAAATTAAAATATCGGTAGGAGGCCAATTACTGAAACATAATGCCAGATTAAAATGATTTCTGTGTTAAAATTCTCTCTCTCCCTCCATCACCAGGGTATGGCCAAGCCTGAGTTGCTCCATGAAGAGTTCACCTGTTACGAGTACCTGAAGCGAGTCACGCGGAGTGACATAGGCAAGCCCATTTTGTATCGGGGCCCATTCATGGCCGGCTGGTAAGTGCATGAATAAAGATCAGTATTTTGGAAATTATTATACTACTGTAACAGTTCAAATTTTTTTTTAAAATGTAAAATGCTTGCTGATTTAAGGTAGGTCGCGGGTTTGCTTTCGTCATCAAATTCTGTACGCAACTTTGACAACTCGAGTGGCCGTTTTGTGCACATTCGTTTATGACGTCATAACGGAGACATTTCAAGATTTCCCGCTTCACTCTCTCTCTCTAACGCCAAATTCTCTGAGTTATAATAAAGTTATCCGATCTAGATCT
Source organism: Magallana ariakensis (assembly GCA_020458035.1). Lineage (NCBI taxonomy): Eukaryota > Metazoa > Mollusca > Bivalvia > Ostreida > Ostreidae > Magallana > Magallana ariakensis. Next base: position 52,144,404 of record CM035813.1, read on the forward strand.
ATGGTGTAAACACTATAGTAATAATTCATACTTAGTTTTCATGTACGAATCAGAATCATAAGTTGAAAATACATCATAACTAGTATGTAGATTATCAGCAAGAATTAGAGCGTTACTTCTTTAGTCTATGTGAAACTGTACATAAAAGCTAAGTAATGTCAGTCATTTAGTCCAAAACTTGTGTGTGTATGGCAGAGAGAGAGAGAGAGAGAGACAGAGACAGAGAGAGACAGAAGTAGATCTGTAAAATAGTTTGGTCCTCTGCTTCGGTAACAATTCTTCAAAAGAAAAACATTACAAGCATTAATAGTAATTATATCGTAACTATTTTGACTGAAAAGGGAGGAGCAAAGTCGGGGAATTAAATTTTCTAAATTAGCTGTGAAGATCTTGATAAGCAAAATAAAAGTTCAAAGCTTACAAATATCATCTGTTTTCTAGATTTGAGACTATTCGAGATTATTTACATTAACTATGATATTTCGACCCAGAAAATGTGGAACTGGTGAACCGGATAATCTTGCACATACTTAGTACAAATTTGGTATCACCCTTTCCTCTAAATTATAAATATCAAAAATATTATGCTCTGCGTTCTCTGATTTAGAATAAGAGGGCAAAATTGGGCTTTTGAAATTAATATTCTAATATTTTTAATAGCAACTAAACAGATCTATTTTTTTAAAATGTCTTTATAATACCATAACAAAAGAATCATTGTTATTTACAGGCCAATACAAACCGGAGGTACATGTACACGGGAGGCTGTATCCCCTCCCCCTTATAATTTCGAATTCATAATAAAGATATGCTTTTTTAATTTCTTTTATATTTTCATATTCTCCAACATTGCTTATTTTTAGAAATGTAAGTTTCTATTTTAGCTTAGGCAGTCTATTATTTAGTGATTGCTATTACTTAATAAGTGGAACAGGTTAAAAAAATTGACGTCGTACTCATGACGTCAAATACGGAAATAGGCCAATTTTCGGTAAAATAATCAGAAATGAAGATAAAATAGCAAAAAAATCTAGCGAGAACACATATAATTTTTTTTACATAAACATTTTTTAAATCTCTTTTTCTTTACGCACAGAAACTGTTGATAAATTTGTCTAAATTGTTTAAAAGTTATTTGCAATTTCTCAAAATAACTCCATCTCAAAAAATGCTCATTTTCCTATATATTTCATTAGAAAAGCGTCAGCACAGCACCATCAACAATACCAAGTTCAAGGCGGTATTGCATAAAAATAGCTTAGGCGAATTTGATAAAAATTTTATATAATGAACTGTAAATCCTAAAGAACGATTTGACAAATTTTCAGGGTATGTTTTCTCGTGAGATTTTTTATGGGGTAAATCCGCGACCCACCTTAAAGCAGATTTAAAAGAATTTGACAGTGTCATCTATGATCATTTTTCATAAATTAAATATTTTTCAATTTAAAGTATTTAATTATATTGAATTAAAAGTTTCATATGACTGTCATTGACAAGTAAGTCGTCATAAAAGTAAACTTAATTTGCAATCTCAGTTTTGTGATATTTTTGATGATATAAACTCTGCCTTTTGAAGAATTAAAAATTTAAAATACAAACATAATATGGCAATATGCCAAGATATGACAGCCAGTCAAATTTTTTTGAAAACTACATTTTCGAGAAACGTGCCTAAACTTACTACAAGTGACATTTGATCTTAATATTTTTTTTATTTGGTTTAGAGGCTTTAGCAGAAAATCCCAAGTACCGGTACATAGAAATTATTCAGTTCTTTTTATTTGACATAGGGGCTACAAAATTGCTGACCAAGATGATCTGAAAGTTCCTCTAATAACCAGTACCGGAAATAAGGTGACAAGATAATTGCTAACACAGTATATATTAAATAGAGCCTGTTTTGGAGGGTAACAGTATGTAAATAGAGCCTGTTTGGGAGGGTACCAGTTGAAATTAACACCCCGAGAAAAGATTTGTCAACCGACGCGAGGCGGAGGTTGACAATGGTTTTCAAAGGGTGTCATTTTCAACTGTTACCCTCCCAAACAGGCACTATTTATTTTATTATACTGAATGTCTTAATTTTAAAGATAACTTTAATACTGCTTTTATATAGGAATGACATGAATTCTAGGCCGAACCGTATGCACGCGCATGTAACAATTCGTTGTGTTACCTGTTGCGAAGTGTGTTGCTAACACTGAGGGTAATAGAACGGATTATGAAATGCATCTTAACCAATCAGATTTCAGAAAGTATAATAATAAAGAATAATGTCCTCGACATTCCTTTGATGTTGGCAATAACTCTGGTAGAATGCTTTGTAAAAAATTTTTGTGCTTTAATTTTCAGTCTCGACTTATGCAGACCATTGGTGTTGCAAGAGGATTTGGGGACCATGATCTAAGACTGTACGATTCCAACATCTTTATGAAGCCATTTTTATCAGCTTACCCAGAAGTACGGGCTAAAAATTTCTTATATCCAATATCTTATAAGTCCTTGAAATTTCTTATAAGTCCTTATAATTTAGAAAAAATTTTGCCAAAAAAAAAAAATTATAATTGAGTTTTTCATTTAGAAAATTATTTTTTCTGTACAAGTCTGATGACAATAAGTTGAGTGAAAAGTTATTGATATTTCCTACAGCTCTTGTAAGAGGCATATTATACACATGTAATGGTGTTCCAAATCAATCAATCAAATCAATCAATTGTTCAGGACTGACATTATTTTGATTCCAATCCCATTTTTGACTTAAGAATTTATTTATATTGCGTGTGACACTCAGTGTGATAATTTTTCTATATATAGAAAAGTATGATCATAGAAGGTCCTTTTTTTCATTCTGAATCAGTAATTTTAATTAAGGTAAGGTTTGCGGTTACAGGGAGATAACTCACACATTTTCATTGTGATGTAACACTAACTAACCTTTATTTCAGCTATGACGTCAAAATTTATATGACGTCATAATTGATTTTAGTGGGTTTTTTTAATTTCGCGGGGTTTTGTAGTTTCAATGAAAGAATAACAGGACACAAGTAGTTTATCAATTTCCACAAAAACGAAGTCCGCATCATATGGTTTTGAATAGTGTTTTAGGAACATCAGATTACACATATTCTAAGATACATTTTTTCTGAAATCGGTGGACCTGAAAAGGTTTCAAATAAGATGTTTTCATTTACATAATAGTAGTCCAAAATTAAGACTTTTGTTGTATTTTATTCTATTTTTAGATAGTTTATTAGAAATTAATTAAAATGAATCATGATATAAATAGTGACATTATTTTCGAACATTTTAAGCATAAATAACCCCCAGAATAGTCACATATAAATTGTACATTTTTTCACTAAATTGTTTACATTTCATCAACATGAAAATTGAAACTCATGAACTTTGACCTTTTATAGTTATAAAACGGGACGGGCAATATCATTTGAATTTCATGAGTAAAATGACTTAAGTGTAGTGAACAAAACGGTATGTAACTTTGGTACAATTCCTAAAAAATGCAAGCTGCAAACCTTACCTTAATTTTTTGTTAATTCTTTTTTCAAGGTGTGTGTTTTTGACCTCAAAACAGCTGACTTACAGACAAATGATGTGTTGGTGATAGGAAGTGATGGATTGTGGGACATGATATCGATAGAGGACGTTTACAAGTCCGTGAACAACATTCTTCAGTTATATGATACACACAACCTAAAGAGGTTGGTTTAGACTATACATGTATTTTTAATGGTTGAAAGGAATATGAAAGGATTGATGGAGTCTAATGGCAGTTATTGATACTTGTAATCCTAGAATTTGTGACATGCATTTATTGTTTATTACTTACATGTATATTCATTTTTAAATTATAAAGAGGAGATTAAAAAAGATACGATTTTGATACTACAGAATTTAATAAACATATGATTATTTTTAGATATACAATATATAAATATATATATTACATAAATGATTTATAATTGAAAAGCTTAAAAAAAGTTTTATATAAAAATGTATACTTGATAACTAAATACTAGTACATGTATATTAAATAAATCTTGTGACATAACATTGTCATGATATTTGAATGTTGTGCGTCTACAGGTACATATCTGCTGCTCAAGAACTAGTGTCAATAGCTCGTGGAACGTTAAATGGGGGAAACTGGAAACGAAAGAATGGAGATCCTGGCTCCTTTGATGACATTTCTGTGTTTGTCATTCCTCTGGTACATTCATAGCGAAACATATGGAAATAAAATTATACCAGATTGTATGGACATGGTGAATCAGAAAGTGTTCGGTTCACCAAGTGTTCACTTTGTGACAGACACAACTTGAAGTTATATTGTGAATGGAGGTCAGTGAAGGTGGTGTTACTTACAGATATGGTGTCAAATATTTGTACTAGTTGGGGCTATGTGGACCGTGGATATCGGCTTGGGTAGCTCAGTGGTAGAGCTCCTGACTAGAGTTGCAGGGGACCCAGGTTCGATTCCCGGTCCAGCCATATATTTTCATTGTATTTATATATGCTTATTCCTCCTTTCCAACTACATCTTAAAGCTGGCGGTAAGGAAATTAAATGGCAGAAAAATATGAATGGTTGTGTAATTTTGTATCGAGATGACTTTTTCCAAAGAGATATTTGGATGTATCTTGTTCGAACCTACAAACCAAAGAAAATCTGAATTTTTGCACATGTGAAACGTGTCAATAGAAATGTGAAGGGTCTATTAATTTTCATATCTCACTGTTGAAATATCAACACAATACCATATATTTTATGTTTTATAAATGTGAGCACACAACTTAGATTTTTTCAGTGGAAATGTGAATGCACTTTAATTTTTTTTTTAAATTTGCATTTTACTTAATTGTTTATTATTAGAGAGCGTATGGTAGCCATACTATGTTGATGATTTTGTGTACATTCCATTTTGATACGAAGAAAAACCTGAAAATTCATCTAGTGTTTGTGTGCATGGACATTCAGGTTATATCATTTACTACATAATTATATACTTAGATCATTACAATAAATTGACATCAATAATTATCTAAAAATGGGGCTTAAACTTCTAATTTGTCTTGATGACTTTTAGTATTATTTTCTTACAAACACCAATACACTATATATAATAGGTAAGGTAGCAAAAACAGTCTTCTCATATCTAGGAAATTAAAATTTATGAACTAACAGTTGATAAGGCCAAAATTAATAATGTGTGGTTCTCACGCCAAAAATTTCTAAACATAATGTGACAGGCAAACATTTTTTTATCAAGTTTTGTCGGAAGATTTGCATAGAAGGTTAACTCAATATTCATATTTTTAATTAAAATTTAAATCTTGAGTAATTCTCCTTTCCATTATGGCCGATAAAGGTAATTTATTTGGAAGCAGTTTACCAATTTGAAATTAAATGCTCCTTTGTTTAAGAACAATACACTGTATGGCCTAAAATCTAATTAATAAAGTTTTAGTTTCCATTTGAATCATTTAAACCTTTTAATCAACTTAACAAAACAATTATAATTAAATTTTAATATTAAATTTAGAGGTTAATTAAAGGAGTAGTCTTAATTCAGTAATTTTTAAGTAACAATGCATGAAATAGAGAAATATCAAAAACTTTATTTGAGAATTATCAATTTTCATTTTGAGAGAGAGGGAGATAGAGATTTTTTTTTAATAAAAGACATTTCAATGTATATGCATTTCTGTGATTTTATGTACTAAAGGTTGATAAATTAATGCAATATGGATGTATGACATTATTAAGTGTGCAATTTTAGAAAGAGCTTTAAAAATTAAGCTGCATGAAAAACAGCTAGTCATTGTGTGCTCTATAACATGCAGAATGGAGCAGTCTGCACAGCATCATTTGTTATCAAAAGATTTGAATTCTTATACTTTTGTATTATTTGTACAAAGTTTTAACAAAATGTAAATGTATGTACAGGTATACATAGTTACTGTGAAAATTATTACAGTCTGAATACATACTCATATTATTAAGGTGGAATAACACAGTGTCGTCGGAAAAAAGTCATTCAAATTAACAGTATTTATAAATTATTTGATTATGAAAGATATAATGATAAATAAAATGTTACAGTACATAATATATGTCAAATAAGTGAACAATTTTTAGTTTGGGGGGAAAAAATGAAATTTTAAAAAATTTAATTCAGTTAAGTGACAAGAAAAGCCTCTGTGGGATTCAAACTCGGGATGTACAGATCACTCTTTATCCACTCGGCTATGGAGTAAGTTACATTATTGCTGTCATTAAAATCATTTTAATAAAACAAAATGACGTTTCGATCAGAGGTCAGCCATTTTGTGATGGATGATGCGTTATTCCACCTTAAGCTGATACATTACAGGGTCGTCTGTATGCTGCTGCATTTGGCGTATCATTTCTGAATTGTGTATATTCTATGATTACATGTAATTATTTATTGAAAGTGTATCATGATAGCTTAAAAACACTCAATTTAGTTTTTAAATCATAAAGTTATAAAATAGACATAGGTAGAATCTGGTTCAAAACTCACCATTCCATAAAAATTGACTGAAAGTCAATTTTGTGTTAATTTTTAAATATTAATTTGATTAAGGTTTAAATTGAATTTTCTTGCAATATTGATTTTTAATAAAAGTCACTGAATCACTTCTTGTCATGAACTTAATTAAACCTTTAAATTATTCTCTGGACAAGATTTAGTCAACACTAATGCAGATTTTCTAACTTTAAATTCCTTTATGCATCTTTGATCAGCAAAAGAAACACACCATGGCAAGTAGTTGCACAATTCCTGTCACATTAAAGTTTGAAGTTTGATTCCATTCCACCTGGAGCAAAATGAACATTTCTCAGCTTGTTACCAGAAGTCTTGATTTATTAATTTACTATATTTTATTTTATTTTTTTATCATAGAAGCCAGTTTATTTCAGACTTGCTAGAATATATCAGCTATCAAGGGTACACTCCCCAATAGGTGGAATTAATTGACATAATTTCAATGACATTTTGATTTTTTTTTTTCATTCATATTATCAATCATAGCTACATGTATTTATTGTTTTACCTATTTATACACAAATGCTCTTAAAGTACTGTTGTATTGATTTATAACTAAATTGTTAGAATTTGTTATTTGTTATACACATGAATTGTACATATAACTGTTATATCTTTAATATTAACAATTACTGTATACAGGGTTATTTTTGCCCCCTGTTATTTTCGCCCTTCTACACTTGCTATCAGTTTGGCCCCGTCTTGAATTCACCCAGACACATTAGTGTTTAAATAGAGATAATTTGAGACATTGGAAATCGCCCAGTCTTGAATTCGCCCGCAGACAACGAGGGCGAAAGGGGCGAAAATAAAACAGGCAAATATTTCCCTGTATTCAGTGTTCATATAAGTTAACTTTTACTATATGCTAATAAATTGCCCTACTTTTAACATCTTTTTATGAGACAAACTAAACTTTCTGGCTAATATTTTCAATTATTTTTTATGAAATTTTAAATACTTAAAGTAATGGATGTCCTAATTCATGTTAAAGTTTGGTTTTTTTTTTATTTTTTTTTCTACTAGTAAGAATGTAAATCATTAAAATTGTTATACCCAAATATTTCTAATATGTATGTTTGTTACTGTGTTAAAGAAAATATGCATTACTGTTTTAAGGCGAAATTTATGTTTTCAATATCACTGTAATAAATGAGTGATTAAATAATATATGCAATATTTAATCATGTTTTAAAACTTCCTCTTGTTTTTAGAGAACATTTGGTCTTTTCAAAGTTATATTTATGCTTTTAATGAGCGTAGAATCTTCCTTACAATATACCAGTGTAGGGTTCCCCAGAAAAAAAGTTATATTTTAGTTTTTTTAATAGCAAAGAATTTTTAAATCATGTCATTTGTCACATTTAACCATTGGTCACTTTTACAGGATATATAATGCAGAGACAACAATCTTCACAATGACGTGTGTGTTACATTATGTGTGTTACTCCCAAGTATCGATTCACATTACATGTAATTTACTTCACTACATGTAATTTACTACACTATTGCATGTCAATAACATTGACATACAACCATTTTAACAAGACTTTGGACTTTCGATAGGACGTAACATAATCTATTTCTTGCGTCAAAACAAGTTAAAAATGACGCTGGTTTCAAGCGAAATATACACCGATTGCATAGTCTAAGCTAAAAAAGCAAGACAAATCTTGTTGATTTCACAGAGCCTTGGCTTAGTGGCGGGCAATGAAATAGACAGGCCTACGTGACATTGCTGTTTGACACATCTACCCAAAGTCCAAGCTCTTGTTAAAATGGTTCTAAAAAGACTTGTCCATTCATGGGTCGGGACCCCCCCCCCCGGAAAATGAAAATTTATTAAATTTACCTAGTTAAATTATCGCAAATATGTTATAGCTTTACTACGTTCTCCCCCCACCCCCCACTGATTACGAATTTCATGAATGATTTTGGATTATTTTTTTTTGGCTTGTCAAAATTTCTGATGATTAGTGTAGCCCCCCCCCCCCCCCCACACACACTTTTAAATTGTAACCCCCCCTGGAAAAATTTTCTGGATCCGCGCATGCCATTAGACATTGATAGGCTTGCGTGAGATACATGATTAACCATCTTTTAGATACTGTGTCTTTCCCTTTAACTTTTTTTCCTACCCCCCCCCCCCCCCCCGTTTTAGATTTTGGGAATTATTTTTTGGTATGCATAGTATGTTATTTAAAAAAAAAATTAAAAAGCTCTGAATATAAATATAACCGCAGTCGCGTCGGAAGCAAATTGAAAGTTGGGGGAGGGAGGGGGGGGGCTAGACTTATCAAAAATCTTGACAAAAATAAAAAGGTCTTTGGTTATGGTTATGTATAACTTTACAAAAAATGCCCCCCCCCTCCCTTCCCCGGTTCCGACGCCTATGAAGCGTATTTAGTGCAGATTGTACATACCGGTGTATGGTCTTATTCCAATGTCACAGTTTTTCATTTATAAATACATTTTTTTTAGAGGTAGCATGCAATTAATTTCGTCGGTCACATAACAGTTAGATGTAGAGCCGAAATGATTACAATGACAGCTAGAAAACTTAAAATTTTTAATAACCAGTTTAACAGTGTTTAATGTGCACAATTTCTAAGGTAATTTGAATATGACTTGGAACTCATTCCGTACGGTTCTTTTTTCAACATGCTATCAACCATTTTAGGCTATGTATGCATTAATTTTTCTTGCTTTTGAAGAAAATCAAACTCGATCACTAATGTTTTTACTGTGGTCATTGACTTAATCAAACGGTTAAATTATTCTATATATGGATAAAGATTTAATAAAAATCAACTCCGGCTTTTATATCATAATTATCTTCAAGTTTCTTAACAAGACGTGCAATAATATGTTAAATACATAGACACTTGTTACTGAGATAAAATGTAATTATTATATATACTTCGTGGTAAACCTTATTATGTTATATATATTTTATTCACCAATCAAGGGCCCTCAGGGGGCATATACATTGAAATAATATCATGATTATAACAAATAATGAATGAAATAATAGCATAGAATGTCTAGGTTCACATTACAAACAACCATATGCAAAACGATTCATCAATACAGTGAAATATGTGTAAGATATACACATTTAGCTATGTGAGATCATGTATGAACAATGTAGCTATACAGAAACAATATTATGTGTCTATCACTTCGAGTCGCTTTGGACGTCAGATGCATCCATTTTTAGCAAAAGAAACACAAATTGCTCCATGCTTGAGAATGGCATATATTATCGGTAATCTTCGAAGCTTACTTAAATTCCACGCAAACAAGAGGAGAAGGACTGCAATTTGCAACAAAGCCGTACACGTCATCAGGGGCGTAGCTTAGGTTTGTTTAATGTGGAAGCAAATTAAGGCAGGGGGTTTGGGGGCCGCCTTGAGGCTCCCAATGAGTCAAGGGCGAAGCTCTGGTGGGAGCCCAGGGGGGGGGGGGGGGGCGAAGCCCCAGGAAGCTGGCAGCATTTCAGACACTTAATTTTGAGTATCCAGAAAAAGGAGTTTCATCAAAATAACCCCAGTTTTTAATGTTAAAAATTCTTACGTTATCATCATCATTACAAAATTAACGATTAACAAGAAAAAGTACTGCCCGATTTATGATGAGATTAATCAAATTTTTATCTAACAAGTATTGTGCTTTCTCTCCTACTGGTCTATAACATTTTTGTCTACAAACATACTCTTATATTAATACAAAAAATAATTATGAATTTAAACTTTAAGATTCCGTTAATTCTCGATAATCTATTCATAATCATTGTCAACCTGTCACTCGGGTTATGGAATTGTATGCAAATAATAATATACAAATATCAGAAGAGCAATTATTAATTTTTTATTTATTGATAAATAGGTAATTGATGTCGTCTTTGCTTTTTCTCAGCAAAATCTGAGATACATGTAACAGCTGCTACATTGACTTCGGTATCCCTGTAAATGTGTATAGTTGCTAAAGAGAAAATCTTTGTCCCGTCATTGTTGACCTGAGGTATGTCTTAAGCCTAATTTAAGCGACGCTGAAACAGCGTTCTGCGGTTGCTGAAGTTGCAAGCATTTCCAAACATTTGGAAATGTTAAAGATAAAACAAAGCGACAAGCGAACGATAAAATCAAACTTTGTAATTGAACAAGCGTTAGACCTGGCCATCTCCCTGTTGTTTGAGATCTTCTAAAGAAGATACGACAACGTTGTATGCGGCTAAGGTACTCAAAAATACTCTTATTTATTAGTGTTCAATATTTAAAATATTTTAAGTACTGATTTTTTTTTATTTGCCTTTAATTTTTTTTTTACAAAAAACAACGTGGAAGCACGTGCTTCCGTGCTTCAATAAAAGCTACGCCACTGGTTATATGATATAACGACCGTGACGTTATTAAAAAATATTCACCATTAAAAGAGGACGATATATAATTGCCATTTTTGACAAATCAGCCCTCGCATGAAATAGAAGTCTATGTAGAATTATATTAAAATATTCAAACTAGAATTTGATTTTTTTTATAGCTAATGCTAGTTGTAAATGCTTTTTCATTTTTCTAAATAATAGTTGGAAAAATCAAATTCGAAGTTTTTTTAGGTCGATTTGAAGGGTAATCTGCAAGCTCATATAGCTTAGAAATATTGTCTAACTTCGGGATATGAGTTAGTTCTTGACTCTGCATGTGACAAATAATTAACAATCGTTAATGAAATTGTTAATTATTAAAAGACAGGGATTATAGTCCCAATTCAGGGCGATTTCAAGGTAAATTAATTGGCTATGTAATGCATGTGACGGATTGATCCTCTCAATGTCAAAACAGGTGTTTATAATACATGTAGTTCAATAGCCTGGGAAATCAACTGAAACAAATTTCGAACTATATAAACCAATTAAATTTTTAATTTAAACCTTTTAATTAATATTATTAAGAGACCAAATAGTTAGAGGATTATACCACAAATTATTATTTATTAAGTTTGAGAAAGAAATCTATGTTTTATCTTATAGGACAAACCAAAACTCGTTTAATGAGCGTTGCGATGCCATAAATATGACCTCTTAACCTCTGAAAAGTCACAGAAATGAACGTTTTATCCATTGGTAGGTTTAAAAGATTTATATAAATAAATGTTTGATAATATATAGTTTACTAGATATGAGTAGAAATATTAAAATTCACTCGTTGTTTTAGAAAATATTTACAATACACTGTACATGTATTTGGTCGTGAAATGCATTTGAAAATGTCTTATGAAAGTAGTAACATTTTAATGTTAAATCCCCATCCGCTTGTTACTAGAAATGACAGAAAGTTTAAAAATGTGTTGTCCAGTTTTACCATATAATGCTCAAGAATATAGTTCTGGGAGTAATTTATCCTTATTTTTAATTTGATTGAATATAGAAATGTGGCTGGGATTTATTGATTTTTAGCCCTGGGGTCTTTGGATTAAAATTATAGTTTTGTGTGTTTTTGTTTTATTTTAGAGGCCTCTTATCAAATCCCAAAATTTGTGTTTTATATATTTTTTTCAAAGTGCTTTTATCGGCTCGAAATAAAAAAAAATGTTGATGTACCTTCATAACGCAATTTTTTTTTCCAAAATGCGTTGACACCAATATTCCTCAAGTCAATACTCAGCCATTGACCTCAAATTTATGCACTTTTCCATTTCGGATTTGAGTTGAGAGCTGAGCTGAGTAATTTGAAAATTTTGGTAACGGTGAGTTTGATTTTGTCCCAAATTTAACACACTTTAATTTGCATTTTATTAAGTGCGAATTTTTTTTTTAAAGTGCGTTGCCACATGGGTCCCTACTGAAGTGATGCCGTCATTGATAGTTCTGTATATACACTGCATAGAAAAAAAGTATATTTATCGTTAAAGTAAAAGAAATTAGAAAACAAAACGATATATGTAAAAAAAAAAAAAAAAAAAAATCAAGAAAATACATCTGAAAAACCACGCCTGACAAATCGGTGAAAGTTTGACTAGATTTTTTTTTTATCTTGCTAGACCAGTATTTGATCTACCAAGCACTTTTATACCTGGGATCGATTTGTTTAATAACTGAATTAAATTTACTTTCCCTGTTACCCAAATTGTCTTCTAAGCACCGTGTTCAGTGCTTCTTTTCATTTTGATACGGTGGATTGAAGCGCTGATCAATCGATTGTAATGATATATTATATACACCTGCGTGCCAAAAGTATGTCAGATTTTATCTTTTACCTATATTTCATTGAAATCAAAACTTATTTTTAAAATGTTTTCGATTGTTATATTTTTATCAGATTTTGAAGAAATTTACATTTGATTATTTAAAGTAGATTCAATTTAATTGCACTTTTTGACATACATTGAAGTAGTTTTTTTTACAAGTCATATTTAATTGTAAAATTTGATATTTCAAACACAGCACGAAGATATTTTTTAAGAGCTCTACTGAATATCTTTTGCAATATGCGAACCGAAAAATCTTACTTTGGGTTGTTTCCATCAAATCTCAGGAACAGAAGGTTGGAAAATACTTAAATATGATGCCAAAATAGCTAGAGAAATCAGTTCTGAATTTATCAATCCAGGTCTTTTCAAAATCGGTCAAGGGGTTACTTTTAACAATTCTCAGAAAATTGTTAGTTTTCAATTAAATATATAGGCTAGTGAAAAGAAAAAAATCGACATACTTTTGGCACTTCAATGTACTCATATTTGTGAATTCGTACCATCTATAATAGACTCATAATGTACAGTCAATGTTTCGAAAAATGTATTACTGCAAGTATAAATACAAGTTCAAGATGCTTCATGAAAAGTTCCGGCACAAACGCAAAAGGTCGGTAGTATCATTATTTGCAATGAAAAATTTACATTATTTTAAAAAAATTGAGATTCAGAAAATAAAATTAACGTCACAGAACAGCGCAATGTGATTAAATGTTGTGCGAGTGCAGAACAAGTAATTTAGAAGTTAAATATACAAAAATGTGTGTAAAATATATCAGAAAAGTGTTGAATTAGTGGTTTTTACTATATTTTTTTTTTCTACGCGTTATTTAATTTTAAAAACTGCCGCGTTAAGATTAGTCTCCAAAAAAATGACTATTATTGCTTGTTGTGTATCAAAATAGAAAGATGTTACTCAGATCCACCACTTAAATATTATTCACATAACAAGGGAATAGCAATGCGAATATTATTTTTCTTATTAGCCAAATAATTGTAATTTCTCTTTGTTAATTATGCAAATTTTGTTGGTACGTACGGGCACTTTACATTTTCCTGTTGCATGTTGGGTAGTATTGAAAAATGGCGGCTCCCATTCTGAAGTGGAAGCGGGTTACCAATACTACAGGGCCATGTCCGCGGCCTAGACATGGTCACAGAGCAGTTGCTATCAAAGATTTGATGGTCGTTTTTGGTGGTGGGAACGAAGGAATCGTTGATGAACTTCATGTTTACAACACAGGTCAGTTTGTTATTATCGGAAGAATAGAGCATAAGAGTCGCCATCTTGTTTAAATGTCAAACTTTAGCATCAACTTGATCATGAAAAACTACATTGATTGTTGACTGAATATGATTTGCAAATCAATGTCCATCCCAATTTAACGAGAAAAACTTGTTGTTATCATTTAAAGTTTGATGTTTTTGACTTGAATATAATATTCTCTATTTCGTCCGAAAATTCAAAATGGCGCCGCCCTATATTAACCCACGGTATTATTTTTAATGTGTATTCTTGCATTTCACTCTGATTTTCGGAACAGTTTAAAGATCGATGTTCTTGTTGATGAAACTGTATGTTTGTAATAGAAGACTTCTAAAATTTTGTGTAATTTACAAAGTTTGCAGTTTGCGTTACTGGTAGTGTCTACAAACAAACAAAATGGCGATCATCGCGGCGGCCAAAATCGAAAACGAGGCTAAATTATTCTCTAAATATGGAGTATGGATAAATGGATGGTTTAAATGTTGAACATGGCTTACAATATTGTTAATTAAATGTGACGGTTTAAAATCAAAGTTGTGTTAATTTTGTTTATTTTTATCCAATCAGATTGATTTTAATGCGACCCTGATATTTCGGGCACGGATCTTGAGGCGTGTCTAATGTATTTGTTGATGGGCTTACAAGTCATAAATAACCACTTACTGTTAATGAGAAAATTATGATGTTTTTATTTTTGCTATGCTTATAAAATCTTACCAGTGATGATGCATGTGGTCTGTGTTATTGAGCTTATAGAATTATTTGATGTTTTGAAAATCAAATACAACATCTCAAATCATTAACAGATCTAACGTTATAGGATTAGCACTTAATAGTTATAATATACACATAAAAAAATTGGGTTAATTTTTATCAGTAAGAGTCACTAAATGATATTATACTTTAAATTAGTCAGTTAAAAAAAAAAACTATAATATCTCATCCACTTCAAATTTGTCGTTACATAAATGTCTTCATTTTTTGTATCTGTCTGTTTCAGCCACCAACCAGTGGTTTGTGCCAGCAGTTCGTGGGGACATCCCCCCAGGGTGTGCAGCCTATGGCTTCATCTGCGATGGAACTCGCATCTTGGTGTTTGGTGGGATGGTGGAGTATGGCAAATATTCAAACGAGTTGTATGAACTACAGGCAAGCAGATGGGAATGGAAGAGATTGAAACCTAAATCCTGTAAAAATGGACCACCCCCTTGCCCTAGACTGGGTAAGAAACAAAAATTACTGCGAACATTTTTTTGTTTGCATTTTGTGAATCATAATGTGCTGCTATTTTTGTTTATTTTCAAAATGATGTGTTTTTCACTTTTTAATTTTGGGAGTGTGGGGGTTGTAGTGATTCATGTATTTTATCATTTTTGTCATGGTCTCTGAAATTGCAGGTCACAGTTTTACTTTGCTTGGAAACAAAGCATACTTGTTCGGAGGTCTGGCTAATGACAGCGAAGATCCAAAAAATAACATACCAAGGTACAAAACTGCGTTTTGAAATGGTTTATTTTCTTAACTCCATAGTAGGAAATTTCCTTTAACAATTAATTGGTAAAAGAGAATTACAGAATTTCAAAAAGAAAACACCTACTATAGAATGGCATGCTTTAATGCCTGTAAATTTATTTGTAGATATCTCAATGACCTATATGTACTGGAGTTGAAGCCTCATTCAAACACACTGGCCTGGGAGTTCCCTCCCACCATCGGACAACCTCCTCCCCCTCGGGAGTCACACACGTGTGTGGGCTATGCAGAGAAGGACGGAAGAAGGCCCCGCCTCATAATCTACGGAGGAATGAGTGGCTGTCGTCTTGGCGACTTATGGCAGCTAGATATAGGTCAGGCTTTGTTTCCTGTTCACAAAAATTAAAAAAAAAAAAAAATACAGAAGCTGGTGCCTTCAGTGTAACAGTTACACATTCAAGAAAAGAAACTGAGGAAAAAAAATACTGTCAAGATTCAGATATAAATACTTTGAGTTTTTAAAAGTAAGAACTATTGATGTTTGGTGAATTAAAATCGAAAAGGAAAAGTCCAGGTTAAAAAAGAAAGTCATTTATCGCATGAAGATAAACTTTAATTCTCCAATTTGTTAATTCAATTCTATAGACACATACACATGGATCAAGCCAGTTGTCCAGGGTATTCCCCCATTACCCAGAAGTCTCCACTCGGCTAATGTCATCGGCCACCGGATGTATGTGTTTGGAGGCTGGGTGCCATTGGTCATGGATGATGTCAAAGTGGCCACCCATGAGAAAGAGTGGAAATGCACAAACTCACTGGCTTCACTTAACATAGGTGAGCTTTAAATCTCTATTTGATTATTTCAAAATTTAACCCTCTAAGGCAAAGAGTTGTCTAAAGTAACACATGCAGTAAATAATTAGTTTGAAATTTTTAAATTTTGTTTCAGCATGTTTAAGATATGAAATTTTTTTAAAACATAATTGTTTTAACTTGTATTTTTAATTTTCCTCCAAAATGAAGAGGTGTCCTTTTTTTTTTTAATGAATAAGTAAAATATTTGGTTAAGGTTACAAAAATGGCTGGTTTAGCTTTTCCTCACCATTTGAAAATTTATATAAGTTATTCCCCTTTTCAAATCTTGCAGTAAAATTAAAATACCCGCAGTTCCCCATGATATCTTAAAACGTATGGCCAATGAAACTAAATATTAATTTTTAATGATTAACTGAATGATGAATATGTTTGAAGAAACGATGACGTGGGAGCCCCTGGCCATGGAGGTGTTCGAGGACTCCCTCCCCCGGGCTCGGGCCGGTCACTGTTGCGTGTCCATTCACACTCGGCTGTACATCTGGAGTGGGAGGGACGGGTACAGGAAAGCTTGGAACAACCAGGTATGTGTACACAGCCACATTGTGCTGCAAGGTAAGGAGGCTGGATGGTCAACAAATTAGGCCAAAATAAAATTAGTGTTTGTTTGGAATTGCCTCCCGCCTCATTGAAATACCCCCCGCTGAAAAAATTTTATTAGTAAAAAATAAAGAACTTTTTTTATATGGAGACTTTTATTTTTTTTTACCAATTTTTAATTAGTTAAACTTCAAGTTTGAAAAATAAAAAAAAAGTACCTCCCTCCCACCTGGGTCTGAAAAACCCCAGACGGCAATTCCAAACAAACATTTTTTAAAGGATGGCCTTACTCACCAGATCTATCTATTCTGTCCTCAGAATTATTTGAAACCTCAAATTTCAATACATGTTAAATCTAGGTAATCTATATGTAGTATAGGGATCTTTTGAAATTTTTTATATTGGTAGGAAGAAAGAGGATTCTGTTTTTTTAATTTATTCTTCATTTTACATTCAACGATTTTCAAATCTGTTTTGTAGGTGTGCTTTAAAGATTTGTGGTTTCTGGAAACTGGTAAGTGTAGATTTCAAAGAGTTACATTCGGGGCTTTCAATAAGTTTGAATTTAATGTGGAGAAGCTGTTTTAGAATTATTTCCAATGATTTATTTTTCTGACTGAGAAATCTAAAGCAATGTAGCCACGAACAATCCCCTTCTGTCAACTCTTATGGGCTGTGTTCAAGATTGTAGCTAGCATTTTGTTCAAGATCATAGTGGCTTGGTAGAGCAAGGTACATGTGTAGCTGCTACGATCTTGAATGCAGCCTTGGTTACATCATATTCTCTATGTATAATTTGGTACCTGTTGATAACAACTAAGTTTAAATTTGTATGATAAAGAAAACAATGAAAGTTTGAAGGAGAGATTCTCTCTAGTTCTTTTATATTTCTTTTATTCAGAGAAGCCCCCTGCACCCTCCCGCGTACAATTGGTGCGGGCCAGCACTAACACTCTAGAGGTCTGCTGGGGCGCGGTGCCTACAGCGGACGCCTACCTCCTACAGCTGCAGAAGTACGACCTGCCCCCCTCCCAGGCTCTCACTCCCACGGCAGTACCCCAGGGGAATCCCCTGATGAAGGCAGTGGCCAACCCAAGCACCCCACAGCCCACCGTGGTCAGGACGCCAACTCCAGGTAAGGGGAGGTTATCTAGTGTCTGGTTTTTTTTTATCGTACAACTTTTAATTAAAAAAAAAAACCTTGAACACCACCCCACTCCCTGTAAACAATTATATCTTTTATATTGCATGACATATCAGTGAAGCAGTTTAAATTATCATGAATTTTGGAAATGAAGTACACATGCTTTCTTTTTGCAACGAATTATATAAGGAAGTTTGAAAACGTAGTAATTAATCATTTTGTAGACATTTATAGAGAAACTTTGATATAATTTTTTTGTTTATAAGAAATAAAAACTGCTCATCTATTTCCCTTTTATCTTCATAGAAATGAAATGTAAAGATAGAATAGAATACTAAGAATTTATGTATAGATTATCAATGGAAATTCATTTTAATAACATAAGGAAATTCAAAAGTAAGTAAAAAAAATAATTGTCATGAACTTTAAAAACTTTTTTGATGAGTATTAATTTTTATACTAAAATAAACCCCACAGTCCCCCATCTCGAGAGTAAACATAGTATGTTTTTGTACCTGTTTTTAGGAATTACCCAGATTCGAAATAGTTCTGGAGCCCTAGGCTCCGCTACCATGACTTCGCCACAAACAATTCGAGGTAGACTTCTACATACTTCTGCATGTGATTGTAATCTATTTAGCTGGTCCCCAATAACTGGAAACATTATTTGTAGAGACTGCATATAATTAGTATTGTGTTTCACCAGTGCGCATTCAAACTAGCATGGCAAAAGTGGTCAATTTTTCGATGATTTCAGAATCAATTTTTAATTTAAATTTTTTTTTTTTTTTTTTTTAAATTTTTTTTTGCTCACCCTCTTTGGCGAGAGGAATGTCATATATGTAGATAAAGCTTTGCATGTTGTGCACAATTTAAAGTAAAGACATTTGTATTTTGTTAGTCTGTAGCGCTTTCATTGTTGACATTTCTGAGATAAAGTGGGTTGGGGGGGGGGGGTTGAAAGGGAAATTTGAATCTATATTGTGTATCAGGATTTTCTGAACTGCAAGAATCTGCAGTTACAAGGCAGGAAAATCTGTTTAAATCATGACCAAATAAAATTTTGTAAGCTGATGGATGTTTTGTATTCCTATTCTGTAATTACAGTTTGTAAAATCTGAAAATCTGAAATTAATTACATTTCCCTTCCCATTGATTGATGATCATTGACGATTATTGCTGCATTCTTATTAATAAGCATTCTTTGTATTCATCAGTGCAGGCATTAGAAATGATCATGTAGTGGCTTGAGTAAAATTAGACTAATTTAAAGTAAACATGCAGTTTTTTTATTACAATAAAAAATAAACAAATAAAATTCAAGTTTTAGGAATCTCAAGTGGTAGATTACTGGTATGTGGAACTTTAATTGATGTTAATAATGTCGCTGAACACATTAAATACCGATAACGGATCCAAAGTGATATTATTCAAATAAAGACTGACCGGGACTAATGAATAAAATGTAAGGAGTTGACTAAACGATGCTTTACAAATTTTGTGTCAGAAATTTTATATGCTATCATAAAGCCACAAGTACATGTAACTGAATGTATTAGGCGGTGTAAATGCTCATGGGTGTTGGAATATCACAAATATTATATATATATTCAGAGAGTCCTAGCAAAGTACAAGGACACAGCACTAACTCGATGCTTTTTGTGTTACCCCCAGCTGTGACTGACATTTAATGTTACATGTTTTGAATGTTTGACTGTTTGTTGCCTCGTTCTGTTCTTTTTATAACTGTACATGCACAAGTTCTAGATAAATGTTTAAAAAAAAATACTTTAGTTTGGTATTTAAAAAATATATATATATATATGAAATAAATTTTGTTTGTAAAGATGCCTATTAGTGTATTTCAGATTTTAGTATGAACTGTTTATTGCAATTTATAAACACATAGAGAATTCATTATGTCAGATCAATCTCTTGTTGCTAATCGAAAATGCATATTAGTATATTTCAGATATTAGTATGAACTGATTATTGCAATTTATAAACACATGGAGAATTCATCATGTCAGATCAAGCTCTTGTTGCTAATTGATCCAAAAATACTTTTTGTAGAACCGTGTCTTTATATATATGTGTTAATCCGTATAAAGATAAGCATATTATAGATATTGATAGCTGTACTAGTGGAAAGATTTATTAATTTAAAATTGTTTTGTAATACAACTTAAATAAAATATATGCCAGTGTAAACAGATTTCAGGCAGAAGTTTACAATATTTTGGAAAAGAATATGTATTAGGACGCAACAAATATAAACAAGGTCATGGGACACTAATATAGAGAAAGATAAAATGTAACGTGTGTCAACCAAACAAAATAATTTTGTCCGGCGTTTTGTTCAAAGACTTTGACGGAATAGAACTGATATATGTAGAGTTTTGAACTTTTTGGGAAGAATATAAGTGTGAAAATAAAGTGGATGTACACGATGTATTTTTGATGTGTTTTCAGTGACTGCGGTGACAGCCAGACAGAAGACCCCGATCACCGTCAACCCTGGGACGATCCGAGTCGCGTCCCCACAGGTCGTGACCCTGCCCCAGCAGCGACCCATGGTATGATCAGTCTGCCATCATAGTGCTATTAAAAAATAATAACTTACTTAAAATATTACTTATGTAAAATGTCCAGATAGGTTATGGTCATTATTACAACATTGTTAAATAATGTGAAATATAACAGTAGTTTTCAAGAATCTTTCCCTTAAGGATTGGAAAACTCTATAATCATTATGACAAATTTAAATAAAAAATTTTTAATGTTAGAGTGGAAATCAGATGTCGGGAATCCAGGCCCTGGCCGCCGCAGCTGCTGCCACACAGAAAATCACAGGCACCACCACCACCCCATCCACCTCCGCCATCAAGGTGGTGACCCCCACCATTGTGACCCCTACGGGGGTCAAGGTCACACCCATCGGTAACCAAGTAGTCAAAAGTAAGTAAACAAACACTTGTGGTCCTGTGTATTAAATATACTGACGTTAGTTTGTTTGATTATCCTTAGTCTGACGGTTTTAATTGTTGTTTTCCAGGGCAGGCGATCCGCCTGAATTGGGACCGAATAGCGGACCCATTGACAAAAAGTGATTAATTTAGTTTTTCTTCAACATGTTGTTTTACCTCTGCCCAATTTTTAAATTAGCATAGTAATTCAATATATTTATGTTAAGTTGTATAAGACCTAATTTAAGGTGGTATGGGACACCTGTTGATATTATTGTAAATAAAAAGTACTTTAGAATAAAAATACTTTCAACGGTTAAGAATTTTCAAATTTTACAATATCTGCCCAAAAATATGTTTTAAAATTTTTTGACAAATAGGAAGTATGTCACAATATGGAGGCGTCCAATACCACCCTTAAAGAAAATAAAGTGAAATGTTCTCCTGAAACTTTTACGTCTTTCATTTTACAGTATGCTGACATTAATTAGGCTTCTATTATTCAACATGTCAAGAGACATGTACAGAAAAGTTTTATCTATTCTATTAAGTTTTTTCCCCTTCTTAATAATGGATGGTTTGAAATATGAGATCCAGTGATATTTATTGACAATTATTTAAATGTTTCACGTTGAATCAAAAAACCAAAATTCTTCAATTTAGAAAAAGAGCACAAGAATTCCCAGTTTTCAGTATAATATATTTATTTCTCTTAGATGAATTTATATAAGTTGAGAGTCAAACCTGGAAAAAAAGTGATAAATTATCTTTGTTTATATATATTCTGAAGCCCATGATTTAGTGTTTAAAAAAACCCTCCTCTTTATACTTTTCTCTGATAGACCAGTTATTGGAATTTATTCTGAGACTCATAAACTGTACGTAAACTAATAGGTTATACTTGTATCCTCACTTTCAAAAAGAATTTGCAGAATGTTGAATATTTAACAATAGATTAATGTATCTTGATTGTGAAAACCCTTGTTCTTGTAGCTACCACTGCTAACACCTCCACAGTGCGAGTGGCGACCCCAGGAGCCACCATTCTGAAGTCCACTCCTGGGGCCATTCAGCAGACCATCGGCGGCAAGCAGATCATCACGGTCCACAAGGCCAGTACTGGGGGCTCATCCTCCACCGGTCAGCCACAGATAGTGACACTGGTCAAGACCAACCAGGGCATGCAGGTGGCCACTGTAAGTTATCTGGCACCACTGTCAGTTGTCTGGCACCACTGTCAGTTGTCTGGCACCATCAGTTTGTTGTCTGGCACCACTGTCAACAACAGTTGTACTAGTTGGTAAATAACGGTTGTTCTAAAAACTATCCTTATGATGCGTAAGAACTTATAATGTGTCATAAGGATAGTTTTTCAGAATTACAAAAAACTACTATGTGTTACAGTAAAACTTGCTTAGTACAAACAGAGATAAAAAGAAGTGATAGATATAGCAAAGTCTTGTTGGTTTTCTTGTTGTAATTCTTAACAATTCATTAAAAATCTACAGTTAAGATAAATTAAGATTAAAATGTTTAGAGAATTGAGTTCCATAGAGGTGAATAATAGCAAAATTTGTACATATCTTTTGGTAGTTGTGTTAATACATTTAATTAACTGTCACATTGGTAAATTTTGTGTTGCAGACGAAGGGCCCTTTGCCACAAGGAGCAACTATTGTGAAGCTTGTCACCACCCAGTCCGGTGGTACCGGCAAGCCCACCGCCATCATAACCACGAGTCAGCCGGGACAGACCCCCTCCACCATCCTCGGGATCAGCAGTGTGCAACCACAGGTATGGTTTCATCTAAATTCAATTGCAGTTATTTCCCTTTCTTTTATGTTACAAACTTCTTGTTTTACCCTGTATGGAGTGTTTTGTATACAGAGAGCTTTTAGCATTTCTAGAGATGAGTTAGTAGATAATATATCCCAAAATTTAAATGGCTTCCAGTATTTGATTTATATATTAATAATTTTAAGTGCCCTTGAAAGTCAGAGAGGTATCTTGCTTTTGAATTCATCTTTCTCTTAAATTTTAAATTAAGCAAAACAGACTGATATGTCTTTCTGTGTGATCTTTATGGTCCAGTATCATTTAAGAAATTGGGTAATTTTTCAAGTACAAATGTAATGGTAATAATATTCTTTATGAACCTTATTAGAGATAAATTGCAAAATGGACACGTCTGTTTTTTATAACAGTCTTCTACAACAAAAACCATCATCAAAACTATTCCATCGTCCATGTTATCAATGGCAAAGGCTGGAACCAGCACCGCTACCACCCCAGGAGGTGCCAAAACCATAGTCATAGCAGCACCCAAAGGCAGCACGGGCGGACTGACTGGCACCCCCCACAAAATCATCACCTCAGTCCCCAAAATAGCGGGGCAAGGGAACACCCAGTTCATCGTGGTCAGTCCCCAGAGCAGTGTGGGAGGTGGACACACCATCACATCAGGTGGGGTCATTGTCCATGCAGCCCTCAAATTTTGTAGGGCAAAATCTGCCGAATGTATTGTATGGTTTCCAAAATTTGATGCCAAATAAACATTTTTATAGGAGAGAACGTGTTACATGTTCTGTTAAAGATTGAAATTGATACACTTTATTTATAATTTTTATAATTTGTATTATGTAGGAATGATTTTATCAGACCAATATTTATACATGTAATACGTGAATGCTCGTTTTACACTTACAGGTGGGAAGCCGATACAGGTAACTACTCTACAGACGACCTCCGGGATGTCACTAGCGGGCCACCAGATTGTCACTGCCTCCCAGGTCGGCAAACCAGTAGTGCAGCAAGGTCAGTGAAGGCTTTTTTTAAAAGCTCTAGGATCTTTGATCAAAAAGTACTTACATATGGCATGTTTTGAATCATATAGAAAAGTTTGAAGAGAAAGAGAATTTGAAATCATTTGAAGAAAAATGATGTTGACATTTGAAGACACTGAGTGTACCTACAATGGAAACAAGTGTTTAGAATTCATTATGCTAGCTCTTATTTACATGACTGCATTTTGGTTTTCCCAGGAGGAACGATAGTGAAGACGATTCAGGCCACACCCACTACTCTGGCTGGATCAGCAACCTCCCTCCTGATTAACACCACAGGTGGGTCATCAGTGACCCAGTCAGCCCCCACAATATCCCTTATCGCCCAGCCCTCCATCTCACAGACACCTGTCACTCTAACCACTCAGACGGTCTCAGCCACACCCATCCAGGCCACGGCTAGTGGAAAACCAGTCCAGATCACTATCACTCCGGCCTCCGCCGCGGCTGCTACTGTGCAATCCCAGCCTGCAGTGCAAGTCACTCCTGTGGTGACACAACCGTGCACAGACGGGCACAATTGCCCCGGGGATGAGACTCCACAACCACCAGTGTGCACAGATGGGCACAATTGCCCTGGAGATGAGGTCCCTCAGGCCAGTAATGTTTGTACAGATGGGCACAATTGCCCAGGAGATGAAAATCCTCAGCCTGCTGTCTGCACAGATGGGCATAACTGCCCAGGTGATGAAAATCCAGCACAATCAAATGTTTGCACCGATGGGCACAATTGCCCAGGAGATGAAAACCCAGAGCCATCAAATGTGTGTACAGATGGGCATAACTGCCCGGGGGATGAAGTTGATGGAGTTCCTCCTACAGCTAAAGGGCAGTGCACAGATGGACATAACTGTCCAGGAGATGAGAATGCTCAGTCCCAAAATGTCTGCACTGATGGGCACAACTGCCCAGGTGATGAAAATCCACAGCCTTCTGGTGTCTGCACAGACGGGCATAATTGTCCCGGCGATGAAAACCCAAAGCCTTCAGTCTGCACTGATGGGCATAATTGCCCTGGTGATGAAAATCCACAACAATCCAATGTTTGCACTGATGGGCATAATTGTCCAGGGGACGAAAACCTTCAGCCGGGAGTTTGTACAGATGGACATAATTGCCCAGGAGATGAAAACCCTCAGCCATCAAATGTTTGCACTGATGGTCACAACTGTCCTGGAGATGAGAACCAGACCTCTTCTGAAGCTAGTGCTGCTGCTTCTACTACGACTGCAGTAGCTCCCTCTGTTCCACTGGACACAAATGCAGCAGTGTCCGTATCGGAACAAGTTCCTGCAATCCTTATGCAGGAAGCCGAGCCAAAACAGGAACCAGAGGAGATGGAGGCAGCCCCGACGGAAGGAACTCCAGCTCCACAGGAAGCACCGGTGGCGACACCACAGGAGGCAGGAGTTACGCCAGAGTTGTCTGCTCCCGAATCCTCCTCCACAGCAGCACCTGGGGAGGTTGCATCCATTGTACCTAAGCAGGAGGAACCAATGGACATTGGCCCTGCCCCTGTGGCTACCCTCCAGGGAGGGGTGCTCAGTGTGGGACCCCCGGTGGTAGCCACCCCTCCCCAGCCAGTGGACACATCTGTAGCAGACTCGGGTAAGAACAGTATTACAGATAGTTCTTGTTCTAATCTTATTTGTTTTCTACATTTCAATTATTATATCTGAACACAAAGTCCATTTCAGAACATTAATGAATTTTCTGAATTTTATTTAATGACTTGTAAATATTTGTGTATGCAATTTAAATTTTAAAATCATATATTCTGAGAAGACTCCTGTTACGTTTTACCCTGCATTGAAATAAAAAAAATCAGTGTGAACAATGAATTGATTTCTCTCTAGTACATTTAGGAATATAGTTTGAGCACTTCATTTTGATATTTTCGCAGATCCCCTAGCCACTCTGGCTTCGGCAGCTATTTCCTCGGGTTCTGCTCAAGCCACCATTAAACAGGAGCCTGGTCTCATGGCAGCCAACGGAATCAAACAGGAGGTCCAGGTAACTAGCCCTTCAGGCTTCTGCTATCAAAATCAAGCAAGTAATTACCATTGAATTAGGACATCTGTTTCTTGGTTTGTTCTTGCATTATACTTTTACTATGGAATCATTAAAATTTGTGAGGGGCAATTTTCGTGGATTGTTGGTATTTTGCTTTTCGGGGGAATGTTATTTCATGGATGCATTGGCTTTTTAGTTTCAGTAAGAAAGGTAACTCTTTCTACCTTTGTTTTTTGTTAAGGATAACAATGGGGGGCGGGGGGGGGGGGGGGGGGGCTATCCATGAATACCACGAAAATTGAGCCATCATGAATTCTAATGATTCCATAGCATGCCAACAAATTTTTAAAAAGAAATTTGACTCTATTTATTGACTGTTTTTGAACTTGATTTTTATTTTTGTTCCTGTGTTTGAATTGGTTCTAAAAAGAGATAAGTGTTCTTGAAGTAAACTTTCTTATAATTTGTAAGCATATTTTGTGTAGGTGATAAAAAAAAAATATAAACATCATACACTTTAAAAAATGCAGATCACATGTTACATTGGCCAGGGTAATTTTTTTAAAATAGTTAATGAAATGAAAGGTCACAACACTTCTGTATTTTTTTTTTCAGGACAAGGCAGACACTGTGCCAAAGACGCCGACCACGCCCATAAAGAAGGAGGGCAACCAGTGGTACGATGTGGGGATCATTAAGGGCACCTCCTGCGTGGTGTCACACTTCTATCTCTCCACGGATGCTTTGCAGGCTGGCGGCAATGGAAATGTAATTGATTTTTTTCTTCTCTCGATCTTCTTTCGTGTATATAATTTGAAATGTTTCGATTTTTAAACAGTCATATTGAATTTAAAAAATCAAGATTGTTAACCTCAAGTTAAATCATGTTAGAATTGAATTGTAAATACCAGTACATGTTAATTTTTGTAAATTATTCTTTTCTAGATTTTAGATTAAGAATTTATTTGGAACTAATTTTTTTTTCTCGAGTTCAGAATTTTTAAAGAATATATAATATTGTAAAAAATGTTAAGCATATACAAAATTCAGTGGGGGGAGGCTACTTGGATTTATATTAGATTTCAATAAAAGACAGAGATTATAATGTACGTTTATCTCTTTCTGACTCGGGACATACATTTAGATGTGGTAAATGTTGGAAATGTGAATAGGACACAGAATAGAATTTAATATTCATTTTTCCTTTCTGACACAGGATATAGATGTGGTCAATGTCGGGGATGTGAATGTCTTGAAAAAACAGGAGTTGCTGCCAGGCACCGCCTACAAGTTCCGGGTGGCTGGCATCAATGCCTGTGGGCGAGGTGCCTTCAGCGAGATCTCTGCCTTCAAGACCTGTCTCCCTGGTTACCCCGGCGCCCCCTCCGCCATCAAGATCAGCAAGGTAGGA
Organism: Magallana ariakensis; assembly: GCA_020458035.1. Classification (NCBI taxonomy): domain Eukaryota; kingdom Metazoa; phylum Mollusca; class Bivalvia; order Ostreida; family Ostreidae; genus Magallana; species Magallana ariakensis. Next base: position 52,171,778 of record CM035813.1, read on the forward strand.
GGAAAGGTTAGCATCGCCAGCGGTATTTGCTTCTACCATCTGTCTATCACCTGCTTCCTGCTTCTTTTATCTGTCTTTTCTGTGAAACTTTTTGGTTTAAATAGAGATTTTTTTTTTTTTCTCTGTTGGCATTATTCAGATTTGCTTAGCTATGCATGGCATTTGATATTGTAAATCATTTTAGGTTTATTTTTGGTGTTGAGTAAAGGCATGAAAAAAATTACCAGTCATATAGCAATGTGGGTTTGAAGGGTTTATTTTGGGACGGGGGGGGGGGGGGGGGGGGGGGGGGGGGTAAGGGGTTTTCTGGTTTTTTTTTCCCCTGCATCTGTAATTTTAGCACCATCAAGTTCAAATCATGCAACTTCAATTTCATTTATTTTGCAAAAATAGAGCAAATGATCTAGATAATGCCTATTGCATTAAAAGAGCAAATCTAATGTGTCAATTTTCACAATGGGTCAGATGTCATCTTTGTTGCCTCTAAGATTCACATGAGTGACTTTTACAGAGTACGGAAGGTGCCCATCTTTCCTGGGAACCTCCTCAGAACACGGCGGGAAAGATCACCGAATACTCTGTTTATTTGGCCGTTCGTAACGCGGCTGCCCACGTGGACCAGAAGCCCGGGGCTCCAGCCCAGCTGGCATTTGTTCGGGTGTACTGTGGCCCCGCCCCTACTTGTACGGTGACAGCTGCCAGTCTGGCCTCTGCCCACATAGACTACACCACCAAACCTGCCATCATCTTCAGGATTGCCGCCCGCAATGAGAAGGGATACGGTCCCGCCACACAAGTCAGGTGGCTTCAAGGTATGTTTAGTGAAATATATAAAGTACTGGTTTTTGTGGCCATTAAATAATCTCAGTTTTGTTTGGTCTCAGTCTCACTTTAATGAAAAGAACATGTACATGTAGTAGAAAAGTGAGACTGAGATAAAAAAGATTACTTGTGAAGTTTTATGGCTCCAAGTTTTGGTGTTTTATTGGAAATAAAAGTTTTTGAAATTGTCTATTTACTTCATATTGAGTTCAGATATTTAGTCACTTTCTATTAATTTGGATGTAAGGAAAACAAAAGCAATTAAGATATATTTCTCTGCAAAATAGCAACTTGTTATTTTTATATATTTTTGAAGTGAAATATTGAGAATGATATGGTGGTTTCATTTATATTCAAGGGTATCAGTTTTTGTGGATAAAGTGAAAATAACAGTTTCAATGAAATGTAAACTTGTGGCCCTATCAAAACAAAATGTTAATAGAAATTGCACTTCAATGCACATTCAATTTCGTGGATCAACTTAATGAAATCCACAAAAATTGGAATTCCACGAATATTGATGAAACCCCAGTATATAGAGCATGTATTGAATTAATTATTGGGCTAATACCGTGGTTTCATCAGTATTTGTTGAATACCAATTTTTATGGATTTCCTTGATAAGTTGATCCATGAAATTAAATGTTCATTGAAATGCGAATTCTGATAACGTATTGTATTGAAAGGATCATAATTAGCGAACTTATGCATCCATAAAACAGTCATGAAATCCACGGAAATTGACGGCCATAAATATTGATGAAACCGCAGTCAGTAGTGTTCTAATTTTGAAGCTTTTTATGATAGAGATGAACATTTTCTTTATTTTGATGTAAATTTAATATGATTTTGATTTTTCGTCCCAGATGCCCAGAGCCCAGCTGCCCAGAAGGTGGCAGTGAAGAGAACTGTGGGAGGGGACGGGTAAGGAGTTGTTTTTATATCCACCTAACAAACAGGAGAGGTTCCGAAATCAAGCAATTACTTCAAACTCAAATATAAAAGATTTGTGATGAAATTCTGTTTGATAGTTTAATTGGTTATTAAGCTTTTCCAGTTTTAATCGGAGATGATTGGAGAGATCAAAATATTTGCTGGTAGTCAGTGTTGTCTCCGATTAATTTGTTATAATTTGAATGAGAAATTGCTACATGAATATCAAATAACTCCCAGATGAATTTGGGATAATTTGGGTAGAAATTGCTAAAATTTATTTCTTGGAAGAAGTTCTAGTTACATGTAATTAAACTACTGTTTAATCAAAATATTTTTTTTTAATCTCATGATGTTTGTGGTCTGAGAATTTAACACATATCAGCATTGAACTCTAAATTATTAAAACTTTGAAAAAAAAATATTCAATTTACATGACTATATGTGAAATGTGGATTAATTGTGTTCCCAATTAGTTTGTTTAAAAATAAGAAAAAGAAATGATGATGTTGTAATTTCTTTCCTGTAGACCTCAAGTTGTGGGAGCTGTCCAGGCAAAGAAACAGAAAACCGATGATGAAAATGAAAAACCATAAACAGCAGAAAAGGAACGTAACTTGTTGCTGATAGTGCAGTTACGTACAGGACTAGAAAAACTGAATGTTCTTGATCATCATCTCTAAACCAAATGAGGATATTCTCACTTTTACAGCAATGTTATCATCATGTTAAAGTTCTTGAGTGAAATTTTATTTCTGTTGTTACAAATCTTGATTAGCAGCTGAATTCATTGTACATAGGGCATTTCTCTCATCAAACTTCATCATCATTATCATCATTTTCATCATTGTGTATTGACTGATATAATCGCACTCAACATTGACAGATATCATTACTGTTGTAAAATGTGACTGCTTATATCATGGAAACTAATTGTTTCTTCTCGTCTTATTTTTTTTCAACAGCCGAGAATATTATCTAGAGGGTATATTCATGGCTCTTCAATTTTTTTTTTCCAAATTAATTTCTGGTCTTTTTTTTCACTCCAAGTGAAATAAAACTATGGCTTTTTAACTAGGTAAAAAATAGGTTTACATATGTTGAAATTTTTACTAGTACATGTAAATGTACAAAGTATATTAAGAATTGCAGGGGAGTTGCATTATTTTTGGTAAGGATTTACTTGTATTCCTACCAGAGAGACAGTTGTTGTTAAAGTGCAATTCTTTGTTTATATATTTTCTTTTTGTTATGAGAAAAATAAGTGTTGATGGCTTTTAATTCTAGTAGTCAACTTAATTGTTTTAGAAGTAAGTGTATTAGGTGTAGAGGAAGGAGAGAATCTGTGCATTACAATTGATTGACGTACTATTGAATTGTATTAAAATCATTTACAACATTATTGTTTTAGAATTTACTGGTTTTCCTATTTGCTGCAATTTTAAATAAACTAGTGAAATGTTCCTTTTTTATAATAAAAAGCAATTCTGATGCTATTCATATTCTTCAAAACTAATAGAACTCTGTGAAATACTCGCCCATGTTTTTTATGAGAACTGTAATACTGTTCACCAATTGGTGGGCTGTATTTTTTTTCTCCCAGTGCAGTCGGTGTGCTACCAAGTCAGAATGTCATAGATCTGTGAAACTATTTTGTACATAAACTGTATATTTTACAATTAATTAAAGTCAAAATGAAAAATAAACATACTTGTTTTGTATTTTGTTAGCTCTGACACTGGAGTTGAAGTCTAAAGCGCTATTTTTGCCAAGTTGGAAACTAGACCAGAAGTTTACCAGTATGATGAACTATTTATTGTGAAAAAATGCAACAGATTAATTATTTTGTACATGTATTACATGTAATTGAATTCTAATGTTCATAACCGTATGAGAAATGGACATTTGTAAACACGCACAATCTGTATGTTTGCGCATGTACGCACTTCAAAATTAAATACATATTAAGTAATATAGAATATACATGTATAATACAAATTTTATGACGTTGAAAAAATTTATTCCTTCATAACTTTCCTTTCGAAAGAATAAATCATAATAATATCAATAATCATATTACGAGTAGTTGTAAATCTGCAATGTAGCTTCCGGCCTTAAAAAAAAAATCGGATGGAGAACCTGGCAGCTACAGTTCCGTACGTGTACAATGACGAACACGAAAGTGCGCTAGTTTTAGACTTATTAATGTTATTTATACACAAATACTGGGAAAATACGTACAATTATAAAATTCATCAGGCAATTTACTACTGATACCGTCACTTTACTTGCTCAAGACTTTCTATTAAGCACGCTAACTGACCTCCGAAAATCCTGACCAGAACGTCAAGAAAAAGAATTGGAAATCATATTCAATACCTTAAATGCGTTCAAATTAAGTGGTATAATTTTTGCAGTTGTTAACTTAACCTACATGTAGCCGGATTAAAATAACAAAAATTATCTCTTTAAAAACATTCATTGAATTCGGCACATGTATAGCTTGAAGTTTCATAGTTTCAATATAGGTTTTAAAAAGTTAACTTATATTTTAATTTTTGAGTTAGTTAATTTAAAAGAACTTTAAATACCAAATTAACGCAAAGAAAAATATTGTAGCATGAAATTCATTTTCATGATCATTTTGACGGCACACATAGTCCTATGCGTTTTAAGGTGGAATAACACAAAATCACAAATTTGCTGACCTTTGATCGAAACGACATTTCGTCTTATTAACACGATTTTATCGACGGCAACATGTAACTTACTCATATCCCGTGTTTGAATCCCACAGAGGCTTTTGTTTTTACTTACTGAATTGAATTCTTTAGATATTAATTTTTTATCCACAAACTGCAAATTTTTAAACAAGAGGCCCATGGGCCACATCGCTCACCTGAGGAACAATAGGTATGATGAAATCAGCTTAATAGAGTCATAATACAAACTATCTGGACAATGTAGTATAATACATGTAGATCCTGTATAAATGAAAATCCATTTTCCCCCCTGCATATTCTTATTTTTATTATCATTAGTCCCTTTTCTAACAGGGTGATTTTATAGTCATAACACATGTTGAGCATTGCAGTTTTCAAAAAGATCCTAAACAATTGTTTATGTATGGAATATAAACCTACATCAACCTCTGAACCCCTTGTGAGGCCCAAGAATCATCAAGGGGCCAAAGTCTAAACAATTTTAAAGAATCACCTGGCTGATTAGTTTCTGAGAAGAAGATTTTTAAAGATATATTCTATATATTCCTATGTAAAAGTTTGACCACCCATTGTGGCCTGATCCTACCCACCGGGGTCATGATTTTCACAACTTTGAATCTGCATTACCTGACGATGATTCCACACAAGTTTCAGCTTTACTGGCTGATTAGTTTCTGAGAAGAAGATTTTTAAAGATTTACTCTATATATTCCTATGTAAAAGTTTGACCACCCATTGTGGCCTGATCCTACCCACCGGGGTCATGATTTTCACAACTTTGAATCTGCATTACCTGAGGATCCTTCCACAAAAGTTTTAGCTTTTCTGGCTGATTAGTTTCTGACAAGAAGATTTTTAATGATTTACTCTATATATTCCTATGTAAAATTCGACCCCCCTTTGTGGCCCCATCCTACCCCCAGGGGTCATGATTTTTACAACTTTGAATCTACATTACCTGAGGATGCTTCCACACAAGTTTCAGCTTTTCTGGCTGATTAGTTTCTGAGAAGAGGATTTTTAAAGATATACTCTATATATTCCTATGTAAAAATTCGACCCCCCCCCCATTGTGGCCCCACCCTACCCTCCGGGGCCATGATTTTCAAAACTCTGAATCTACACTACCTGAGGATCCTTCCACACAAGTTTCAGTTTTCCGGCTGATTAGTTCTGAGAAGAAGATTTTTAAAGATTTACTTTATATATTCCTATGTAAAAATTCGACCCCCCATTGTGGCCCCGCCCTTCCCACCAGGGTCATGATTTTCACAACGTTGAATCTACACTACCTGAGGATGCTTCCACACAAGTTTCAGCTTTCCTGGCTGATTAGTTTCTGAGGAGAAGACTTTTTAAGATTTACTCTATATATTCCTATGTAAAAATTCAACCCGCCCCCCCCATTGTTTCCCGACCCTACCCCCGGGGGTCATGATTTTCACAACTTTGAATCTACATTACCTGAGGATGTTTCCACACAAGTTTCAGCTTTTCTGGCTGATTAGTTTCTGAGAAGATTTTTAAAGATTTACTATACATATTCCTATGTAAAAATTCGACCCCCCCATTGTGGCCCCACCCTACCCCCCGGGGTCATGATTTTCACAACTCTGAATCTACACTACCTGTAGATCCTTCTACACAAGTTTCAGTTTTCCTGGCTGATTAGTTCTGAGAAGAAGATTTTTAAAGATTTACTCTATATATTCCTATGTAAAATTTCAGCCCCCCATTGTGGCCCCACCCTACCCCCGGGGGTCATGATTTTCACAACTTTGAATCTACACTAACTGAGGATGCTTCCACACAAGTTTCAGCTTTCCTGGCTGATTAGTTTCTGAGAAGAAGACTTTTAAAGATTTACTCTATATATTCCTATGTAAAATTTCAACCCCCCATTGTGGCCCCACCTACCCCCCGGGGTCATGATTTTCACAACTTTGAATCTACACTACCTGAGGATCCTTCCACACAAGTTTCAGCTTTCCTGGCCAAATGGTTCTTGAAAAGAAGATTTTTGAAAATTTCTCAAAAATTCTCAATAATTCCTAATTAACTCCCCTTGAGAAAGGGCGTGGTCCTTAATTTTCACAACTTTGAATCTCCTTTGCCTAAGGGTGCTTTGTGCCAAGTTTGGTTGAAATTGGCCCAGTAGTTCTTGAGAAGATGTCGAAAATGTGAAAAGTTTACAGACAGACAGACGGACAGACGGACGACAGACAAAATGTGATCAGAAAAGCTCACTTGAGCTTTCAGCTCAGGTGAGCTAAAAAGGTAAAAAAAAAAAGTGTCGGGCTTGTGATCCGTACATCCCGAGTTCCAATCCCGCAGAAGCTTTTGTTGTTACTTAATCACTGAACTGAAATTTTTAGATATTTATTTTTTATCCCTAAACTGCAAACTTTTCGCTTCTTTGACATGTGTACAGTTTATTCATCACTATATCTTTCATAATCAAATAATTTACTTTTAATATGAGTGACTTTTTCCAGGTGAGTTATTCCAACTTAAGACTGTCGGACATTTAAAAAAAAAAATGCTTTTTTTTATATCTTTATAGATATGCTACAACTTTACTTCGGAAAAGTAACACCAATCTCCACCATTTGCAAACTGTCCCCCATTTCCATGGGCTCTAATCCACACTTTATCGCCTTTTTCATTTTGATGTTAGCATGTGACGTTGATACATCATATCCATCACGTGTAATTATTTACAACATTTTGGCCATTCCGCGCAATTTCAGTGATGCAATATTTTCCAGATTTTGTTAACATTGTCCAGGTAAAGGAATATATTCCATTGGATGGTGCTGTAAATATTTCTGACGGTTCATTGTAAGCATTTCCTTCGTTTAACGAAACATTATCAAATATCACAGTCTCTTGTCTAGATCTGTTCATGTTTTCCAACTGCTTTGTAAGTGAAGATTGGAAAGCAATTGTATCTATTTTAGAATTATAGATAAGATATATAAGAAAAAACTTTAACCAGCTCTTAAAACCTTAACCTCCTTCAGCATCCGAAACCTATGGCTCAGATTCAGCATTCATGCCTGTCAGGTGCATCAGTATTATAAGATGCATCATCCATGCAAGTTTGGTTAAGTTAGGACCAGTAATAACTAAGATATAATCATCAAAGGGCACCTGCTCCAAAAACTTTAACCAGCTCTAAAAACCTTAACCTCATCCAGCATCCGAAACCTATGGCTCAGATTCAGCATTCATGCCTGTCAGGTGCATCAGTATCATAAGACACACCATCCATGCAAGTTTGGTAAAGTTAGGACCAGTAGTAACTTAGAAATTGCTATCAAAGGGCACCTGCACCAAAAACTTTAACCTTCTCCAAAAACCTTAACCTCCTCCAGCATCTAAAACCCATGGCCCTGATTCAGCCTCCAAGTCTTTCAAGTCCATAAGTAGGTCAAGATGCATCAAGTTTGGTGAAGATAGGACAAGTAATAACTTAGATACAGGACCTGCAACAAAAACCTTAACCAGGTCCGGACGCCGACGCCGACGCTATAGCATAATCACCTTCGTCTCGGTGAGCTAATAAAAACCAAAGCTCTAACCGCTCAAAGAACAAAATCCAAGGTCAAATCATGAATTAAAAATGAAATACGGTACAAAGAACATTGGTTTTTGGCACTAACGAATAAATCTGCGATATATGAAAGCTCTACCGCCTACCGTTAAAGCTTATATTTCAACTGAATCAAAACTGTTTGACAAGGTAATTACTATCGGGCTCGATATTTCACGACATGAATGTAAGCGATAAAGAGAAATCGACGTCATTCGGTTTGATTTTACTTGGAGATGGACGCGCGGGCGCGCCGACGCACTGAATACAACTATATATAGCCCATTAAACCGAAAGTTGATTGTCCGACAGCACTGAGGTAATTATACTTGGTTTGTTTCCTAAGTTAATTGTTTTATGTTAATAGAACAACATCTTCTGTTATGTAGTTTCTTTTAATAAAATCTTACTGTTATAATAATGCAAAACATTCTACACAAGTTATTTAAAACATTTTTTTTGGTAAAGCAATCGTGTGTTTAGTGTTGTTTTAAGAGCTATGCAATGACTGAGCGTTAGAATGGTTTAAAATAATATTTATCCATTGCAGAATGTGCTTAAATGACTGACTCACCATGGCGACTTCTAAATCCTGGGCACAAAATGCCATCATTTGTGATCATTGTTATACGTCTGCCCAACAGTTTTGTAATGGTTGCCAAGTTAATCTTTGTATAGTTTGTATCAGTAAACATGTAGAAAAGCTACCATACATGTCACACGACATCGTACCCTTCAGAAACCGGAAGATACAAATTGTGTTCCCTTTGTGCAAGTTCCATCCCGGTCAAAGATGTGAGGTTCAGTGCAAAAAGTGTCAAACTCCAATCTGCATTATGTGTTGCATTGGTTATCATAAAAGACATTCTGCAATAGAATTAGTTGAATTTTTTGAGATGAAGAAACAAGAAATCCAGACCGAAACAAGAGAAATTGAGGATTCACTCATTCCGATTTACAGCAAAAGAGATGTTTATTTACACGACCAAATAAGCAAAATGACAGCAGAATTTACCAAGGTTGAAAAGGAAAAGAAGACGTTAGAAAAACTTTGGCACAAAGAAGTAGATGCAATTTTTAATAAATTTGGTTCATTGATTTACTCTTTGAAAGACAGCAACTTAAGAACTGCAATTACCCGCCAGACCAAAATCAAAGATCTTATTAAAGACATGATTCAAACAGTTCAGCAAAACAAACAAATCATGAAAACTAAGTCAGCATTAGATGTCACCAACTATAAATCAAAACTACATGAATTTAGAAATGCTCTTACAGATGTCGATTTCAAGATACCATCTCTAATAAAAACGACAAATAAAGGTAGAGAACTCTGCTTTGAATATGGTGAAATCGAGGCTTTATTGACACAAACATCTTCATCCTTTCTATCTGCTGATGATCCATATCAATCGAGAAAAATATTATGTACAAGCAAAACTGTTGATGTTTTTCCAACTGTTTATAAATCTTTATATTACATGGCCTGCTTTGGTGAAAATGAGGCTTGGGTCAGTGGCAACAACAAAACCATTACACGTATTGACATACATGGGTCTGTAAAAGAAACGATCGTCACCAACTGTCGATTTTGGCCTAATAGTATCACAGCGACAGGTCAAGGAGAACTGATATACAGTGACTGTAATAGAAGAAAAGTTAACATTGTCAGACACGGAAAAATAGAGACACTGATAACCACACCGAAAGGCTGGACACCACACAGATTGTGTTATACAAGATCAGGCGACATCTTAGTCGGTGTATCTCATAGTCGAAAGAAAAAAATCATTCGTTATCACGAAATGAAAATATCGCAAAATATTGACAGAAATGAACATGGAAAACCAATCTTTAAAAACGGAAATTATATGCTCTGTTTGACGGAGAATATTAACGGAGATATCTGTGTCTGTGATCGTAATGCTGACAGTGTTGTGGTGCTAAATATGTCAGGTAGAGTTCGATTCCGTTATTATGTAACGCCAACATGGCAGCCATTCAAGCCTAGATGTTTAGTTACAAATTCCTTAGGTCAAATCATTGTAACAGATAACAATAATACATGTATACACATTTTAGATCAAAACGGAGAATTCTTGACCACGGTGAACGATTGTGAACTGTACAAACCTCACGGATTGAGTATAGACAGTGAAATGGGGTTGTGGGTTGGATTTCATTGGAAAGGAGAGATAAAACTGATTGACTACATGGAGAAACACAAAGATGATATTAAATAATAATGATGAACAAATTCAAGAGGGATTAAAAACGTGCATAGCCTATATACACTTTTTTCTTGTTTAGCAGGTTAAGACAAAGATAATGATTTTACAATAGAAGATCGATTAACACTACTGTAATAAACAAAAACCCTGAGACTATCAAAAAACCATGAGAAAACCCCGAGGGGCACTGAGAAACCCTGAGAGACCCTGAGGTCGGCACTGAGAGTACTGAGAAAACCCCGAGAGACCCCAAGGTCGGCACTTAATACGACCAATTAAATCTTACTTCAAGTATTGAATGATTGGGATCATTTTATTAAATATAAACAATATTAACATAATACATTGTTTTGAATTTATTTTATTGACGCAATTGCATATGATCAGACGTGCTCATTTTAACCGCATCTTTAATAATAAAATTAAGGGAAAATACAGAAACACATATAATAAGTATATATCCTGTACTCACAGTACATTGTTAACTGGTTTTACATGCAACAAGCGAGGGCCACATGTTTTACTTTTATCATTCAAAATTCACCATGAGCCGTCAACATTTAAAGTACTAAATAATATCCCGCGCAAGCGCGGGAATTAACACTTTAAACATTTTAAAATATAAGACAATGCTTCAAGTATATGGCCTTTATTTTTTTTGTGGCAGCTAACTGGAAGAAAAACTGCAAACTTTTTGGTTTCATTTCAAACCAGGGAGTGGCTTTACAGTGCGTCGTTTCTCTTTTCTAAATTTTGTTCTTTAGGTCTTTAAGCCAATTTTCATTATAACTATTATCACTGTCCCAAACAAGAATTTCAGATAAAATACTGTAACCCCACCCCACCCAATTCAACTTCTCCGTTTTATGCATACATCATCTATTCATACAGACGTAGAGTTGTTAATACGATTTGTTTATGTTTCACAAATTAATGTATATGGTTTACTAACAATCTACAGTGGTGTAAACATGTTTGTAATTTTAAAAACCCTTGATAGGTATAACATAATAATAGCCTGTTTCACTATTGATGCCATTACTAGGTCAGGCGCGGATCGAAAATTAATCCTATAGGGGATCGCTACCAAGCAAGTTAATTGTTGCAACAGCAGAAAATAACCCTATTTTTTCTATTGTCACATTCATTTCTAGAACTCATTTTATCCACCAATTAATGAAGATAAAATTTAAAATCAATAAACGTCTAGATTTTATATTTGATTACAAGTACCTTGATTCTGGAAAATAGACAATAAACACGAGGCACGATTTTTACTGCGAAACTGAAAGGGTCAAATAAACCCACGTGGTTCAAATTTAAATGACAATAACATTCGCAGGGGTGTTTATGTCCCGCATTTATTTAGAATTAATAATTAAACGACTTGCAAGAAAATAGTAATTTTTAGCGGAAAAATGTATGTATCTGTATATTTTTTAAAATAGTGTCTCTTGTCCCAACATTGTGATAGTGATAAGGATTCTTTTGGTGATATTTTCTTTATTCAGCTGAGCTCTAGATTTGTTACATCTACATTCATTCAAAGATAATAGAAATGCTTGTATACATGTACATTTAAAGACCCTGATATGTAAAATTTTCCAGATCTAAGATACCTGATGTCGATTGAATAATTCACTCGCATCTTCTCTGGATTCTGTTGATATAATGGACACTGAGCTCTTAATCTATTTTTCGAAAAATCGTACTTCCTTTTAAAAAATGCTATCCAGAGATGATATGATGATATGTAATATTTTTTGTTTATTCTGTGCACATCCCGGCGATTACTACAGGTCTTTAATTTCCTGCAGCTATCTGTGACTTCACTGTTTCCATATATGGTCATGTCAAATTCTACAAACTTGTAGACTTTACATTTGTCAATATGTAACATGTCAACTGTGCTATTTCAGAAAACGGAGATATAAATGCAGAGACTACGGGTGGAAAATGCGTATTTTAGTGTCAGGTTACGTGTAAATAACGAACAGCATTTTAAAGTTGCAAATGTGCATCTGTAGGAAGAATTATATTGAAGGTCTGGAGTCAACTTTATAGTTTTATAGATTACACGATCAGAATTACACACATTCATACTTAGGCTACCACACCAACACGATTGCATAATTATTCGGGTTTACAAGTTTACATGACTGGATTTTTGAACACGATTACCCTCCAGACATTAAGGACCACATCGCGTAAAACATCCGTATCAACGAGAGACATTAATACAAGAACTTGCTTGTCAATCGTTGTGAAATAAATAAGTTCAATAAAAATATTCTTGTAAAAACATTGCTTTTGATTAAAGCAAATGAATGTGCTCTTCTGGTTGATACAGATCTGTTTCATACATTTTGAAATATATCATGTTAAAAATGAATGAGATATAAGGAAAATAAATACCCGATTTTAACGTCATTGTGGACACGGCATGCTAGTATGTGAAAATTTATTTATCGTAATTTTGACCATATACAGGAATAAAGTAAAATAACACATTCATTATTTTTTAAAAGGATATTGTGTTAATGTGTTCAATAGAATAAAACAACATTGACGCATAAAATCACCTTTGAAATCGCCTCACGCGAGACTTTCGATAGTTGCTAATGTCCCTGGTTGTAAATAAACGCATGCAAAGTACATATATCGTATTATAGAAAGTAAACTGAAAATAAAATCTAAAGATAATAAAGTAAAAAAAGCGTCTATAACTTATAACTGCTCGGACAACGACTGTGAAACTTTTTTTTTAATCACTGTACATTATGGGAACTAGACTCTAGTAAGTGTTTACTGTTTATGATCTAAAATCAAGATCTGGAACAGGAATCGATGTGCTTTTTGTGAAGACTGAAACCAATACCGACCTTATAGGTCAATTTTTTTGTACAAGACTCCTATGTTGCCTTAAATAAATTCTTTCTGCAGATCAAGAAATGTTGGGCTGTAATGCATTATAACTACAGTTCTTCACCAAAAAAAAAAAAAAAATTTATGGCGCACAAAACTGTCCGCTTAATTATGACTGATTAACATAAATTCCCTACACAATTTATGCAACATTGTGCCATTTATTCGTAAATGATATAATGTAATACGTATACATGCAATAATTTGAACTGTTTATTAAAAGGATTTAATTTGCGTATTTTCATTATTGAGTTAGTTGATTTAAAAGATTTTTGAATACTAAATTAACTCAAAGGTTTATTCTTAAAGTGAAATATTTTTATGATCATTTAGTCGGCACACAAATTTCTTTGCATTTCGAAGTCATGTATTTCAAAAATACAACATAATTGAATGTTTAAAACTTTAAATGTTTAATTTTGATATCGTTATAGATGTGCTAGACTTTTATTCCTGAAAAGTAGCACCAGTTTCCACCATGGGCATACTGGCCATCAGTTACTTGGGTTCTGATCCACACTTTGTCGCCTTTCTTCATTTTGATGTTAGCATGTGAGGTTGTCATAGGATATCCATTGTGACCCCTTCCATCAGCTTGATTATATGTAACCTGTTGGCCATTTAGTACAATTTCAGTGACGAAATATTTTCCAGCCTTTGTTAATATTGTCCACGTAAAGGAATAGATTCCGTCCAACGGTGCTGTGAATATTCCTGAGTTGTTGTCGTAAGCATTTCCTTCGTTTAACGATACATTATCAAAGATCACAGTCTCTTGATTTCTCATGTTTTCCAAAGTCTTGGTAAGTGAAGATTGGAAAGCAATTGCATCTATTTAAGGATTATAAAAAAATATCTTAAGGAAAAGAATAAAATGAAAATATAAAAAAAAGTTTTAAGCAAAAAGACATAAAAAATGTCAATATGAATTGACAAACATAAGAGTATTCCCTATAATTTTAAAAGTTAGTTTTTGGCGCATATATGCCGGGTAAAGCCTGCTCAGAGGTGCCTTTTAACCACTTTCACGTGTCATTGGCTGGGGTAATTTGTGCTTGTGCAATAATTACGAAGTGTTAAACGGTAATTTGCAATGAATGATTTTTTACCGACTTTGCCGCATGCGATTTAAAAAATAGCACAAGATATCAAATTTTACTGTTGGGCCAAAATGTTTCTGTGACGCTTCGCCGTAGTCAAACGGGTCATGGAGAACCCTGATTATATTTACTATATGTTTTATCAATCAAATCATAAATTCAAAGTTAAAAATTAAATTTTTTCCGAACCTTTGCAGCGCACATTTTCAAAACCCATTCCACTGCATATCGCCTTGTAATTGTTGTATCTAGAAACCACATGTTTTGGAGTTTCATGTGCAGTTCCCGCCACAATAAGAGGAAAGCTCAGCAGCATATAGCAGATGCTGAAAATGAAATTTAAAATGAGAAAAACCGTTGTAGTATATATCCATGAGAGAGAGAGAGAGAGAGAGAGAGAGAGAGAGAGAGAGAGAGAGATATCTCACCTTGTCATATTGTTATCTTTCCTGTATTAAACCTCAAAAAACACTGACGTTGATAGTCTGATTGGAATGATATTTATATAAAATCCCAAATCACAATTTTATTATCAAATTACAACCACCTCACGCTAAACGATCATTTGTTGGATATTTAATGTTCTTAGTAATATCAATTTTTAAATTTTTGCTGTCAACCAATCAAATGAAATCAGCTATAAGATGTCTATTCTATCTATTCTATTTTATTGAAAAATAATATCAAAAGGCGGTTTCCCTTCGCTTATCCAATTTCTTCATTAATTTATCTACTATTCCGGATCTTTATAATTTATAAATAATATTCACGTTTTTGTTTCTAGCAGTCAAAAAGATCCCCAGTGAAACATATTTCAGAGCATTACAGATATACACATACTCGTAAATAAAGGTGGATTACAGATAATCGGTTATTCAGTTGGATATATGGTAACCGGTTACAAAACAGTAATCGGTCAGTCGTAAAACATAAAACTAATGTATTTTAACGCAATTTCAAATTAAAATAGATTAAATTTTTTTATTTTTTGAGAATATCATGTAATCACGTTAAATTTGAGAACGTAAATTTAGTCAGTATGTGTTAATTATTATAAGTATTAAAACGTTTTAATTGTCTCTTCAGGTTTCCATATATCATTCATTAATGATACTAATATAACCGTTAAGAACCGTTGCAATCTACGTACAACGTGTTTATTTTACTTTCACACAACATAAATTTATAACATAGAAGAAAAATGCAATTTTCTAAAGCGGGCACCTACATATCTTACTACTATCCGAGATTTATAATTCATTTCATAACTTGTCAGCGGCAGATTAAAATATACCAGAAAAATAGTAATTCA
Organism: Magallana ariakensis; assembly: GCA_020458035.1. Classification (NCBI taxonomy): domain Eukaryota; kingdom Metazoa; phylum Mollusca; class Bivalvia; order Ostreida; family Ostreidae; genus Magallana; species Magallana ariakensis. The sequence goes on from CM035813.1 coordinate 52,187,419, forward strand.
TTCATTAACTTCTGTGACGTAAAGCTCGTAACATCACTCAAATACCTGAGTTATCAAACAAAATTTGATTAAAAGTTTTATATGTACAGTTCTATATAAAATCGATGTCAACGTAGATAACCAACAGTCGCCCATTTGTAATTCATACCACAATCTACCACGACCTTCACATTGGGTAAACATGCCTTTTTAGTTAGGTGCAGTAGCGTAAATGGTTTAACAGGTTTGCTTTCAGTAGCATCACAGGGAGTAATGATTATAATGACGTCTCAAAAATATGCTAACAAATAAATTAATTGCATCTTTATTTATTCATGTATAGCACTGTAGCAACCTCTAATGATACACTGTCCACTAATGATATAATGTTGCATTAGTGGTCAGGATGTTGACCACTAATGATATAATTTTATCATTAACGAACAACCTAACCGTCCGCTAATGATATAATTTTAGATTTATATCATTAGCGGTCAAAAATCGTAACCTCTAATGATATTAGTAAAAAGTGTGAAATAAGTACTACCTTGACCACTAATGATATACATTTGGATATATTTTCAATTGCATTAGTGGATGGACTGCATGGCAAAAGGCAACCTTTAATGATATATATATATATATATAATGAGACCAAAGGTGTTGAATAAAGACCCAAGCCCGTTAATAATTGACATGCATCGTTGAATTTTCATCATGTAGCCGGTTCTAAATCCAACAGCAAATAAACGAACATTAATGAATTGATATACTAGTATATAATATTGATTTATTCAATCAAAAATTTACATTTTTTAAAATATCTATTCATCAGATATGCAGAAACATGTTTATATGAGCGTCTTCAATTCTATATAAACAGTCGAAAACATGAACCATTTTTATGATTTCGTCTCGGGTTATCCTATCAACACTTAAATTATGCAATTATTATCTTATAGTAAATTTTTCGCGAGTACCCGCTATTTTGTGCTATATTTATATCTTAAAAAGTTTGTCTATAATTAGAATATTGGTATAAATCTTTACAGGATAAACTTAACCATTTACATGTACTTTTTAAAATATCTGCTGAATTGATGGGTGTTAATACTAAATTCACAATTGTCATATTGTTTAATTTTGCATTTACACTCCCCCGATAAATTGAAGTGTCATATTGTAAAACTTAAATTTTCTTGGTGGGTATAATTAAAGAACAAAATATACAATATGACATATTGTAATTCTTTTACTTACACCAACCCAGTAAATTCATGTTGTGACAGTAGTAATGGCAGCGGAAAAAAGCAAAAAAAGAAAATTTTAACATTATTATCAATAATAATTTAAATTCAACAATCCAAAATAATACAATAAATGACCATAAATGCAAAAACAACAGTCTGATCTTTTTTTTACCACCAAATGTATCAATATACCAATCAAAATTTTGGAAAAAAAAGTAAAACCAACAGGTACCACTAATATTGGTTCCCAAAACGCCATCTAACAGAAGTTTATCAACCCTAATTGATTTTATCACTGAAGTGGTAAATTACAAATGTTATAGAAAAATTGCAGTTCATTTTGCTTTAAGCAGATATAATCATCCTCAGGAGTAAGGGTAGGTAGTGATATTCGGAGTTTTAAATCGCGTAAAAGAAATTGATTACTCAAAAGTAACACAAGCTTTTAAGACTATGCATATGCAGAAATCTGGCAAATGTGTAATAATACCCCCTAAACACACCCATGCAAAAGTTTCTGTTTAGTGTTAGTATCTGTACTGAACACATTGTTTTTTTCTGTCAAGTCGAGATCAGTAGCTAATTATTCATCATTTAATATAGTTTTTCTGGCAAGTTTACGAAAAAAATTATTGTTAAGTTGAATTTATTTAATAATCACTAATCGCGACTTGTATAATAAAAATATGACAACTGTTCAATATTGTGCTGTCAGGTAATTGTCATGACTTCTCAAAATCAAGTTGTAGCGATATGCCGGAAATATTACATAAACGGCCGGTATTGGTTTGACCATCTTCGCAAACCACGGCCAATATACGGACTCCGGACCGTGGCTTGAGACGATGTTGTTTGACATATAATTGTATGTCGATTTTTCAAAATAGTTTAACAAGTTTATATCAAGGAAGGTGACAATCATTAGATCTCGAATAAATACCGACCGAGAAAAGGGTGAGGTGCGGGATGTAATTTTTTTTTTTTTTAAAAAAGGTACATTTGTTTCTGTTCTGGTGCATTCATATTATTAATAACAAATAACATACTTTTTCTTAGCTACCAAAAAAAAATATCTGACAAGAAAAACACCAAAAAAATATGTGAGCTGTGTGTGTTTCATCAAATCTAGAGTTTTGACCAAAGGTATGAAAATGAATATGTCCCAAAAAAAATTTCAGCCCGACCCCCCCCTCTCCCATTTAGAACCAAATGGTCGTCCTGTTTGCTGTATCTACGCAGTTTAATAACAGGAGTTCTTAATAACAAATTATTGTAATCGGAAAAATCAAACCCCAATAACATCCTTTCGGCATGAGTATCAGACAATATTAGGAATTAGAATATGGATCTGAAATTCTTAATCAGATACATTTAAATTGCGTAGAGCACGTTCCATTTCAAAGACAGTTCAAAAATCTTTAGTTGGTCTATTTTCAACGTGTTAAGGTCATCAGATTAAAAAAAAATTTTAAGCTGTTGAAAAATGACCCTGGGTATAAATTTCACGACTTTTGGCGGTCTCAGTTTTCAACGTTAACCCCCCCCCCCCCCCTTGATCAACAATCAACGTTGAAAAATGAAACCCAGGTAAAATTTTAACCCATTATTTAATTAAATTAAATTATTAAATCATAGGCTGCCGTCATGTTAAGTTTGGACTTAAGACATGTATTTGGTTGTCATAAGATTATGACAGATCTTAAGATAATCATAAGATATGACAGTTTTGTGAAACGGCTATGATGCAATCTTATGACAAAATAGATCTTAGTCATAAGATAGTTTTGTGCCTTTGGCACACTCCAGGGCTTTCCTGTCACCTCGGGGCAAATATTCTGTTATGTCGCCCTCGAAGCCATGTAATATATGTTATATAACATTTTTAAAAATTAGGAACATATTTACCTCATTAACAAGTGTAACGTCATTTTAATTATTAATGCATATTCATTTCTTACAAATCAATGATTAGTAAAATGTCGATCGGTGCTTTCAATAAGTAGATATTTTTTTTCATAATTAAACAATTATAGTAAGTTCCTCTGAATAGTAGACGCTGTCCTGACATTTTTGTTTTCGAGAAAATGATTACGTTTGCTTAGCTAAATGTTGAACCCGACGTAATAAATATGCAGAATTATTGCACGCGACGGTGATATAACAGTTTCGGGAGGACAATATAACTATTTCCTGTAAAATATAACTGTTTCCGGGAGGACAATATAACTATTTCCGGTATGATTAAGCAATTTTCAGGGCATAGTATTTGTGACATAACGAAAAAACTTATTCAAAAATGTTATATATCATATTATATCATTAAAGGTTGCAAATCCATCCACTAATGCAATTGAAAATGTATCCAAATGTATATCATTAGTGGTCAAGGTAGTACTTATTTCACATTTTTTCCCCATGTCATTAGAGGTTACAATTTTTGACCACTAATGATACAAATCTAAAATTATATCATTAGCGGACGGTTAGGTTGTTCGTTAATGATAAAATTATATCATTAGTGGTCAACATCATGACCACTAATGCAACATTACATCATTAGTGGACGGTGTATCATTAGAGGTTGCTACATAGCACATTCAAGATAATTTTATGTTTTCCCTCAAAACTATACTTAGTCTTACATATTTCAAAATATCATATGTTTTGTTTCTCGTTTTGAATATAAGGATAATGCCATATAAAATTTATTCGATAATTATAACAAACTGAGATGAATAAACACTACTGCACCAGAAAAGTACTGACATTCCCATTTTGTATTGATAAACCTAGACATTTTTTTGACAATGTACTGACATTACTAATACACTTAAACAAATACTGACAATTTTACTGACGGTATTGATAAACTTAAAAAGTACTGACAATTCAAACAGTACTGATAAATTTATAAAGTACTGACAATACAAACAGTTTTGATAAATTTAGAAAGTACTGACAATTCAAACAGTACTGATTAATTAGGAAAAGTACTGATACATTTTAATGACGGTATTGAAAAACTTAGAGAAGTACTGACAAGTGCTGAAAAGTACTTATCTTATTATTTTTGCTCTAAATCTGAGTTGAGAAAATGTTTCTGAGCTTTTTTCATATGCTGGGCTGTATTCGACATTTTTATAATATAAAAAATTATATTTAAAAAATAAAGTATGTCGAAGACGAACATGTTATTATACATTATGATATGTACTGGGTAATGCGATAATTGTTTATACATGTTTGTACACACTGAATTAGCGTATCAGGTTTCTAAAATGTTAATAAAACTTTACTTAAGGAATAAAGAATCATTCTTTGAGTATGCAGTGATAGTTTTGGTCGGGGCGTGATCAAATCCAAGAAAGCCCAAAAGGCTTACTGATAAATTTGATCACGCCCCGACCGAAATTATCACCTCATAATATTCACGCAGCGTAGTTAAGGCTGTCAATTAATTCCGTTCAGACAAAAAGTACGGGAAATGTGCATTATGACATCACAGTATATTACAAACCTCGAAAGTACTTATTAATTATTTATTAGCAAAATGAATTTATACCGATCTTTTAATTGAAAACAACAAATGCTATTTCTTACAAATTCGATGTCCGTTATATCGTACACACTGATAAGTAAGCGAGATGTCGTTCTCTCTGTACTACAAAATATGACGTCATATGCTTCAAAATGACGCATTAAGTTAAGTCATTGAAGGCTATCATGCAGTTTTTTAGCGAAGAAAAATAAATGTCATAGATTAACGGAAAATTATAAATGAATATTTTGTTTAACATTATTATTAGTAGAATGCTACCTTTCAAGTCTTATTTTCATTTTGTTATAATTATGCATAGTATAAAGAGGCAACCTCGGTTTTGTATAAAATATCGTATATCTTAAAGATTGGTACCTAAATAAATCAATTAATTGCAAGGGCATACGCTTACCTGATCATGACAAACTTTTACATGTGAATTTGAAATATGCTATGTAATTTAAAAACTTCTACGATCCTTGTAAAATCTTACAAATTAATTATTTTTTTAATGAAATTAACACCGTGACCTTCAAAATTATTCAAAATATGCATTAAAAATTACGTTTTCTACTAACAAATAATCTTATCTTAAAAAGTTCGCATCATTTTTCAAAATCTACGATATAACATCAAGTTATTTTATAATTCAGTTGTGAATTTTGACATGATGATGCCCTTGCAATATTGATTTTTTTAAATGACCTCAAAACCACAAATACATCTGCTTGGATCATGCGACTGCCATATCAAGTGACCACTATGAACATAAAATACTGTACTGTTATATATATATTTCTGAAATATATTGCATTTGAGCGACTGTTATTGATTTTAAAAAGGACATGCCAGTTGAACTAAAGTATACGTGTTTTCATCACAAAACTCCGCCGATATTTTTATTGGCCGCCTTAACTGTACTGCGCAATGAATGATTCCTTATTCCTTAAGTAAAGTTTTATTAATTATATTTACAATTTTAAGCTATCGTGCGATTAAATATCTAAATAATCAAACCCCGCTGGCGTCTCAATTTGGCGTCATTTGAAGTTATGGTTGTATACTACAAAATTGATACGTAGTGTTATCACAGACAAGACAATGGAAAATGTAAATGTATGTATATAAACATGATGCACGGAGGTCAATGTAGGCGTTGGCACGATTTAAATCCAATTTCTTGTGACATATAAGACCCCTTTTTCTTTATTGACCAAAGGAGGCATGTGGCTCATAGGTATATAATACCCCCTAAAACATGCAATCTCTAAGCAACAGAGTAATAAACAATCATCCGATTAATCCTGTGATTTAGTTCTGTAGCCTAGCTTTATTTTCCAGTGAGTTTGACAAAGTATTATATTGAAGTGCATTTTACGGACATCCCTATCAAGGTAAAGTAATTGACACTTGAACAACCATTATAACCAAAATTGTGTATGTTTATATATTTTATTTGACATTTTTCAAGATATAAAATGAAATATTTAACAACAGTCTTTCTTTTTTTTTAAACTTCGCTAGCAATTCAAGTTCAATTACTTCTTGTTTATAAAATGAAAAACTTGCAACTTCACGTTATAATGAGTATTTTTAACTGGAGCGTTCACGGTACCGGAAAAACTGGAAATTATATTCAATACTTGTAAGTGCGCTAAGTACATTTAATTAAATTACATGTAGTTAAAAATAGAGATTTGCTATTGTAGTTTTTCCGCCATAAAACCCAAATCGGCCTACTTAAATGCAGAAATTTCATAATTTGTGTATCTTGATAAGAAACACAACCATTTCTGATTTCTGATTGACGGTTTGTTATTGTCAATTTTTCATTCAAAAACATTCATTGAAATTAGCATACATACATGTACAAGTTTCAATATACATTAAATGTAATTTTACGTAAAGTGTAATAATAATTAATCTATTCTAAATATTAAAAAAAAGAAGATAAATCGGCCCATTTTTGCATTTCAAAACTGTCATGTATTTTATGAAAAATAACAAAAACCATTACATTCTTAAATGCTTTATTTTGATAGATATACTTCAATTTTACCTAGAGAAAGAATACCAATATCCACCACAGACATACTGTCCTGTGCCATGGGTTCTAATCCACACTCTATCGCTTTTCTTAATTTTGATATTTGCTTGTGAGGCTAATGCATTACTTTATTCATCACGACCCCCTGCCATCGGTATAATTCTTTGTTATCACTTTTCCATTTCGCACTACTTCAATGATGAACGTTTTACCAGATTTTGTTGTTATGTCCACTTAAAAGAAAATATTCCATCGGACGGTGCTGTAAATATTCCGGAAGTGCTGTCGTACGCGTTTCCTTTGTTTAACGAAACTTTGTCAAAAATCACAGTCTCTTGGTTCTTTATTTTTCCCAAATTCTTGGTAAGCGTGGATTGGAAAACATCTGTATCTAATTTAGGATATTAAGGAGAATAAAGAAAGGGTAAAAAAAAAGCCACGGAAATAGAAGTGATTAAAAATTAATATCATAAATTTTAATATAAATTAATAACATTGGCCTTTAGTTAAGTTTTCCATATTATTTTTAAAAAGTTAGTTCTTTGGCGGTAATATGCTGGGTAAACCCTGCTCAAGTGTTTTTTTCTCTGGAGGGTAATCATGTTTAAAAATAAGCACTGTCGGATTTGACTCTGTTCCTTCGTATGAGGCACATTTAGCAGTTTGAGTATTTTTGTTAGTTAATTTAACATTCAACCTCGAACGTTTCTGCATTTGTATATTCATGCTCGGAAATAGCACATCAGACATGTTACAAATCGACAAATGTAAAAGTCTAGAAGTTTGTCGAATTTTGACATGACCTTATATGGCAAATGCTTGGTGCGGGGAAATGGCATGCAATGCTGTAATCGCCATAATGGACCAAAATAAACATTATACTGTGAACGTCCTCAATTCATCGCGTCTAAAATTTCACGATTTCCTTAGAAAGTACCTTTCACGGTGTTTTTAATTTCACAGATAATCGATTTCTCAGTTATAGAATGATTAATTATGATTTTGAATAAAAGAAGATGGGGGAACAAGATAGAGCAAATGCCCATTTGGTTTTGTCGTAAAATACAATTTCAAATTTATTTTTTCCAACTAAATATGCTTGATAATGTAATACAGGTTTACAAAGGCACAATTTCTAACTATTTCAATTTTGAATATTTTAATGGACGATAAGAAAAAATAAAATAAATTCTTAAGTTTTTGGTGGTATCGAACCCACAACCTAAAAAACCCAAGCTCTATAATGTTACCTAATGTCTAGTGCTATAACCACTGAGCCATTTCAGTCACAACAAACTCCATTGTTAAATGCTATCGGAAATTTCAACCACAAACTGACGGTATTATTTTTCTAAAACGTTCAATTGTTGTGATACAAAATGACATTTTAAAAGTATAGTGGGTCATCTCTCCACGTTTTTATTGATTGAAATTGGTTTGATTTCCTTTAAACCTTATATAGACTATGACAAAAATATGGAGCTCAGACCCACTGTATAAAAGAAAAGGCATTGAAGTTCTAAAAATGACACTATCTGGAAATTTTGACACGCATACGCCATTTTAAATCAACCTATTGCAAATATATAACATATTTAAAGGTTAAAAATCGATGTTATGGTAAATATACATTGCTTTCGATAATTTAGAAAGAATTATCAGATTTTTTGATATTTTAATTTTTTAGTATCTTATCTATCATCATTAAGGCAGTTTGCACGCTTTATTCATCCATCTTCTTTGATAAGTAATGAACATGCAACCTCTTTTCTCTTCTTCACGTTAAGTTACTGCCTTCATCGAGTTAAATGCTATGAGAACAATAATTGAAGCATTTTTTTCGAATATAATACGCACTTTTATGTAATGCAAACCTGGAATTTTACGCCTGAAAATTAGTGGTAAAACGTAATCTGTTCAAAAAACTTAAATGTATTTAGAGAATTTATTTTTCTGATTGATAACCTGATAACTAAGTTATTTTATTGATCAGCAGGTCGACCTTTTGTAATTTTGGGGCTAACATGGAAGAGTACAACGTTGAAAAGGCGAAAGATAGATCGGAGTATCGCTCCATCGCCCTCGCACATATGCACTTTCACCTTCGCATCTTCGCGCTTCGCCGCCGCATCTTCGCGCTTTCGCTCCTTTACCCTCGCAACTTTGCACTTTTGCTTTCGCATCTTCGGACTCTCGCTTCTTCGCTCTAAAGGCGAAAGCGCGAAGGTCGAAGTGGCCCCATCGGATCAGCGTATGAATTAGTAAGAAATAAGAGACCTACAAAGGAGTTTGGTTATTTTTGGTAGAAAATTCATGTAGCTATATAAAAATACATTTTGTATTTCAAAATTATTTTTATTACTAGTGCACAAAATAATCTGAAACAGGTAACTGTTACAAAAAGAAGTTTTATAATTCTTAATCAAAGCACAAAAATTTGTCAAGAATTGAAAGGTTTTGAAAAAATAAAAATACACTATTTTGATGTTATTTTTTAATGTTTTTACGGTATTGACAATAGTTTTACAAAACTAAGCAGCTGCTTTATGGTAAACAGCACATGCTCACAAGTGGCTGTAAAGCTGTATAGCTCCCCAAACAATTTTGATTAACCAAACTTTACTAAGTGAGTCTGTATTTAATAAACATTCTGAACGCGATACTTATATCCCTTAATGATTGCTATAAATTAAAACACTTTTTCCAATTTTTACTTTAGGTTTCTTTTTTGTGATCGGCTTCGGCCGATCACAGTTGTGTCCATATGAGGCATCCGGCAAATTTTACTATTTGCGCACGCATTGCGCCTTGGACTACTTAATTAACAAGCAATGACAACCTCATTTAAATATTTAATTATACGTAAATTTACTAAAAACGTACTTTTATCTGTTTGCCTTAAAAATAAAACATTTACACAGTTGCATACATAAAAATTCAAATCTTGTTTTTCTTCCCATATGCATAAGAATATTGATCGCAGGTATAATTCGCCTACTAAAAGTAAAGCTTATTCATGCCTTGCTATTTCGGAAATCAACAAAACGGTGCTATATATAGCCTAATGCATGTAGCGCAATAATTTCCTTTTACATTAACAGAGCTGACCAATGATATTAAATGCCGATCATTCCTTTAAAATGAATACTTGACTATATATTACCGTCAACATTAAACATTTTTAAATTTTTATACTTATTTAATTTCACTACCTATTACCTTATATTTAGAATTTTTAATTTTTAGGTAGGTGGTGGGTTGTCGCTACTCATGTTTCATCTAAATGAAAATTTGAAAACCAATGTCTTGAGAAAGTTTGTTTTTCTTATTGATAACTTGATAACTAAGTTATTTGGTTGATCAGCAGGCCGAACCCGTGTTATTTTTTAGGCGAAGATGAGAGAGTGCGAAGTTGCGAAGACGAAAAAGCTATAGAAGTATCACTCCTTCGCCCATGCATCTTCGCACTTTCGCCGTCGCATATCCGCGCTTTCGCTTCTTCACTCTCGCAACTTCACACGTTCGTCTTTGCATCTTCACACTTTCGCATATTCGCCCTAAAGGCGAACGTGCGAAGGTCGAGGTGGCCCCATCTGAACACCAAATATATATATATATATATATATATATATATATAATATCAAAGTGATTTTGTTCTGCAAGTTCATAAGAAATAATGAAATAATCTAAAATTGTTATAAAAAGTTTTATAAGTATTAATTAAAGCTCAAAATTTTGTCAAAAAATTAAAGGTTTAGAAGAAATAATAAGGGAATGCTTCTATTTTCATGGTTTAAAAAAAATGTGTGTGTTTTTACGGTATTGATAATAGTTTTTCAAAACTAAGCAGCTGCTTTATGGTAAACAACACATGTTCACAAGTGGCTGTAAAGCTGTAAAGAACCCCGGACAATTTTGATTAACAACCTTTACTAAGTGAGTCTGAATTGAATTGACAATTAGGACGTCATACTTATATCTCGTAATAATTGCTTCAAATCAAAACACTTTTTTCAGAATCCGCTTTGACGGTACTGTATATATATATATATATATAAAGCACTAAATAAAATCAACAACAACACTAGGGATCTTTAAAGTGTCGGATCTAATGTATAGATGCTAAGCCAGTATAATGAATATATAAAGCACTGAAAATGGCTAACGACACGAACAATTGAAATTTCAATTGTTCGTGTCGTTAACCATTTTCAGTGCTTATATATATATATATATATATATATATATATATATATATATATATATATATATATATCGAAAGCAAGATTTTTGTCTTGCCTAGATGGCCGAGTGGTTAGCGCGGTGGCCGCTCACTGCTAGGAGAATGGGTTCCGGAGGTCGTGAGTTCAAGCCTCGGTCGGGGCGGAGGTGGAGCTCCAACAAAGTGAATTTCCTTGTGCTTTATATATATCTATATCATTCACTACGGGCAGGTATATGTCAATTTGCAATATTGCAATGTTTGTGCTTATCATATATGTATATCTATGCAATGTGTATCGTTTCGATCCTCTCAAATTGTCGTTTAACTGTATTCCACCTGTATCTCAAACGACTGTGTTGTGCGCGGCCAGCGCGCTAGGTTCCGTTCGTCATCGAAAGCAAGATTTTTGTCTTGCCTAGATGGCCGAGTGGTTAGCGCGGTGGCCGCTCACTGCTAGGAGAATGGGTTCCGGAGGTCGTGAGTTCAAGCCTCGGTCGGGGCGGAGGTGGAGCTCCAACAAAGTGAATTTCCTTGTGCTTTATATATATCTATATCATTCACTACGGGCAGGTATATGTCAATTTGAGAGTTATTGCAATGTTTGTGCTTATCATATATGTATATCTATGCAATGTGTATCGTTTCGATCCTCTCAAATTGTCGTTTTAACTGTATTCCACCTGTATCTCAAACGACTGTGTTGTGCGCGGCCAGCGCGCTAGGTTCCGTTCGTCATCGAAAGCAAGATTTTTGTCTTGCCTAGATGGCCGAGTGGTTAGCGCGGTGGCCGCTCACTGCTAGGAGAATGGGTTCCGGAGGTCGTGAGTTCAAGCCTCGGTCGGGGCGGAGGTGGAGCTCCAACAAAGTGAATTTCCTTGTGCTTTATATATATATATATAATTAATTTTGTTCTGCAATTCCATAATAAATAATGAAATAAACTAAAACTGTTATTAAAAGAAGCTTTATAATAATTAATTAAAGCACACAATTTTGTCAAAATTGAAAGGTTTTGAGGATAATAAGCTGGTACTCCTATTTTTATGGTATTTTTAAAAATGTTTTTACGGTATTGACATTAGTTTTACAAAACTAAGCAGCTGCTTTATGGTAAACAACACATGCTAACAGGTGGTTGTAAAGTTTGTAACTCCCCGGACAATTTTGATTAACCAACTTTACTAAGTGAGTCTGTATTAAATAAACATTCTGGACGCCATACTTATGTCCCGTAATAATTGTTTCCAATCAAACACTTTTTGTTCAGTTTTCACCTAAGGCTTCTTTTTTATATATTTACGTCAAAGCGAAACATTTTTCATTTTTATTTTCTGCTTTCTTTTCTTTATATTTTCGTCAAAATGAAATATTTTTAAATTAAAATAATTTCTATACATACATAATAACATTATTTTTTCTTTGGAATTTTATTATTTTTGAAATGGGGGTTGGGGAGTTGGGACGGTATTGCTCTTCATGTTTCATCTAAATCAAAATCTTAAAAGCGATGTTTTTGGAAAGTTTTTTTTTTTCTAATTGATAACTTGATAACTCAAATATGTAAATGATCAGCAGGCCGAAGCTGTGTAATTTTTAGGGCGAAGATTGCAAAGGCTAAAGAGGAATAGAAATATAGCTCCTTTGCCCTCGCACCTTCGCACTTTTGCCATCGCATCTTTGCTCATCGCCGTTGCATCTTCGCGCTTTCGGTCCTTCACCCTCACAACTTTGTACAACTTTGCCTTCGCAACTGTACGCTCTTGCATATTTGTCCTTAAGGCGAAAGTGCGAAGGTCGAAGTGGTCCCTTTGGAACACCATATGAATTTGTTAAAATTAAAAGACTTACGAAGAAATTTGGTAACTTTACCTGTTTAAATGTAACATTTTTTTATAGAAATAATCTATGTACACATTTTTATTTCATTACAGTTAACCTTATCTTTGGAACTTTAAATTTTATTTGAAAAGAGGGAGAGGTCGCTACTCATGTCGTAACAAAATCAAAATATTAAAACCAATTTCTTTAGAAAGTTTGTTTCTCTTATTTATAAATTGATAACTTAGTTTTTTAATTGATCAGCAGGCCGACCTCGTGTGTTTGTTTATTTTTTTTTTGTACCAACAGTAGTAGCAATAAAGATACTTTTGTGATATTTTCTTTATTCAGCCGGGTTCTGTTCTTAAACATTCATGTAATTTAAGATGATAAAAATGTATGTATGTATGTATGTATGTATGTATGTATGTATGTATGGTTGTATGGTTGTATGTATGTTATCTACATTGGACATTTCTGTCATCAATCTTCATTATCTTTATCATCATGTTCATCAGCGTGTATTGATAAAATCGCACTCATCATTGACAAATATCATTTCTGTTGTAAAATGTGACCGATTTTATCATAGAAACATTTTTTTCTTCCCCTCATAATTTTTCAACAGTCTATGATATTTGTTGAACCTCTTATGACTCTTTAAGATTCTTTTCGGAACTCTTTTCACCTCAAGTGAATTAAAACTATGGCTTTTTATCTGCGTTAAATAGGTTTACACATGTTAAAATTTTTACAAGTACATGTAAAATGTATATTGAGAATTGTAGAGGAATAACAATATATTTGGTAAGGATTTATTTGTATTCCTACCATATACACAGCTGTTTTTGTTTAAGTGCATCTTTGTTTATATATTTTCTTTTTGTTATGAGAAATATAACTGTTGGAGTAATTTTATTGTAGAATTCAATTGAATTGTTTAAGAAGTGTTTGCATTAGGAGTAGAGAAAGGAGAGAATATGTGCATTATATAACAATTGATTGACAATTTTTATTTGTATAAACAAAATCTGATGAAATCGTTTTTCTTCAAAACTAATAGAATTACGTGAAATACTCGCCCATTTGTTTTATGAGAATGGTAATACTGTTTACCGATTGGTGGACGGTGTTGGAATCGCGACCATTTTTTTCTCCCTGTGCAGTCGGTGTGCTACCAAGTCAGAATGTCATAGATCTGTCAGACTATTTTGTACATAAACTGTATATTTTATTATTATTTAAAGTCAAAATGAAAAATATACATGCTTGGGTTTTTTTCTTAGCTCTGACACTAGAGCTGGTATAAAGCGCTATTTTTGCTATCTTTGAAACCAGATAAAAAGTTTGTCATTTAAAAACAATTCACGGGAAATTAAATCGAGAGAAACAGAAGGGAAAAGAGGGATGACAGCAAGTTTAAAAAAAAATAAAAAAACTATGAAAATACTTTTATGTTAACAAAATTTAATCCTTCATAACATTCCTTACAAAAGAAAAATGATAACAATATCTGATTCAATAAAAATATAGACCACCGTTTTCACTCCTGAACAAAGAATAAATATAAATAATAGCACTAGCTGTTAGAGTTTTTCATTTAATTCAAAACAGTTAGTACTATATGGCGCACATATGCTGGATACAGCCTGCTCAAATGTGGCTTTTTACCACTTTTATGTGAAATTGAGATAATTTGTGCTTGAAATTCAGCAATCAATAATATTGCAACGAATAATTCGTAATACATCCTGCCACCACTTTCCGCGATAAGTTGTGGAGCGAAATTTTTTTGTTGAGTCAAAAAAAGTTTCTATGAAGCTTTTACATGCTAGTAGTAACACGGAGAACCCTCTCTATTTACAATATGTTTGATCAATCAAATCCTAAAATCAATTTTATAACAATATCAATATTCAATCAAAATTACAAACAAAATGCTTCTCCGAACCTTTGCATGCAGTGCATAGTCACCACCTGTTGTGTTGTCCCCACATGGGAAGAGCGAAACTCAGCAACAAATATCAGATTCTGAAAATAATATTCAAAATTTAAATGACATAATTTCATAATTGTTTTCAATTTCAAATGAGAGAGAGAGAGAGAGAGAGAGAGAGAGAGAGAGAGAGAGAGAGAGAGAGAGAGGATATTACCTTGTCATATTGTTACCTTTCCCGAGAAAGCAAACCACTCGAGTCTAGCAAACAAATGCTGGCTGATAAGCAGATAGAATTTAAAAGTTAAGAGCACATAAACTTAAAGGATATTCTTATTTCCTTTTCTTTTATACAGTGGAGCTATATCTATATTTATTATACATTAAGTATAAAATATAGCGTTTTTGCACCTCTGATATTAACAGTGGCACGCGCCTTTTTCACACACCCGTATCATCCCCCTTTATTTCACCCTTTATCACACCCTTTATTACACTTTTCCGAAACACCTTTGCGCTTTTTATTCGAATTACCTCGGATCTTATTCTCTTATTCTGTGCATATCTGAAGTCAAAACTATGACGTCATGATCTGAACATTTTTAGTATAGATGATGTCACAATACATTTGAACGTCGAAAATACGCGGTTTAAAGATAAATGCTTGTTAGTTTTTTAAAGTGAAAATGAAAACTAGCTTTTTTAAATTCAAATATATAATAAAAACAACATGACATGTCAAAATCTGTACATGTATTACATCCCATATCAACCCTCGACCAATATCAGCCCTCCAGCCTTCGGCCCTGGGGCTGATATTGGAGTCTAGGGTTGATATGGGATGTGATACAGATTTTGCCATGTATTATTATCTATTTATAGTTAATTATCTGCATTTGGGTACATGTTTCTACAACTAACATATATAAAAGTTTCAAAAAGTGGTATTCTCTGGTGACTGACTAATCAAAATATTAAACGTATTTTTGTTAAAATGTAAGTTATAAGTTATTCATCCAAGTTTGGTAGAATTATTTGATAAAAAGTATGGGATTTTCCCCCTTATATTCAAAACGATAGCTACAATGATTATATTTTGTAATATGTAAGCATAGTGTTGTATCTGTATATTAATTTAGGGAAAACAGTCTGACTTTATTGTCATTAATAAATAAAGATGCAATTGATTTAAAAGTTAGACTATTTTAGACGTTATTATCAGCATTTCTTCTTTAGATGCTACTGGAAGCCAACCCATTAAACACTTTACGCTACAGCACCTAACTTTCTTGGGTGGCACAGCAATTAACATGTATTTAGACATGTTTATTGCTTTATGGCTTTTTTGTGCTACACCTTTTTGTTGTAAATAATGTTTTTTATAATTCTTTTTTTATCGTTGTCTTTTGGTTTTATTTTGGCTGGGATGAATAATGGACAGTTTGCTAATTATATTGTTAGTATGTCATTTTAATGATGTTAATTTATCCCAGCCAATTAAATGTTGTATGTCTTATTTTGATTTCGTCATTTAATTGAATTGCAATAAATGACATTTTCAATATCAATTTGGTTTTTTGAATTTTACAACAAAAACAAGCTGCGAAATGCCAGTTATTTTCGATAGTAAAGAATTTAAAAATTTGTGTATATAAATAAACATTTAATGGTACATTAAATTATTTTATGTACAAAATTTTGGAACATTCCAATTTGTGGGGTTTCTCTGTACATTGTCAATTTACCTTTGGGGTACCCCATATTTATTGACCAATCAGATTGCAGTAGTTTTCCAATTCTTAATTTTCGCCATTGCTACAGCAGCACAGAATTTTGAGCTACCTCCTCCTCCCCTCCACCACCCTTGTTTTTTAGTGGAGCTTTATTATTGTCTATAATATCTGTGCTGCTTTTTTGTGCTACACCTTTTTGTTGTAAATAATGTTTTTTATAATTCTTTTTTTTATCTTTGTCTTTTGGTTTTATTTTGGCTGGGATGAATAATGGACAGTTTGCTAATTATATTGTTAGTATGTCATTTTAATGATGTTAATTTATCCCAGCCAATTAAATGTTGTATGTCTTATTTTGATTTCGTCATTTAATTGAATTGCAATAAATGACATTTTCAATATCTAGGTATGTTTCTAAAACCATCTTTTATGTCCATTTTGGCCATGAGTGCATGAGGACCAAACTGTTTTATCAATTGTATGACATTCTCAATAGAGTCATATTGCACTGTTGAGTTTGACTTTGGAATGAAAGAGTTGACTGACAAATTTTGGGGAAATATAAGATCATGAATTATCCTAAAATCACCTGGATCTTTTTTGGGGACCAAGCCTAGCGGGGAACAGACAAAATTATGAAATGGAATTTGAGTGGAAGGTTCAGAAATACGACCTAAACTGAGTTCTTTGCTTAATTTTTCACTAACAACCATTTTATTCTGATAAACAGTGTTATGATTCCTATGTAATGAAAAAACTGGTTCACCAATACAGCCCAATCTAAAGCCAAATGTAAAACCATCTATGAGATATGATTTTAATGACTTATCATAACCTTCAAGCTCACATGCTAGCTTCTGAGCGTTTATTGTTGTTGGTAATTTGTTTACCAAGTTTCGCTGCAGAATCTGACTTCCGTTTTGGACATTTGACTCTTGGGTGGGACTCTCTGCAAGACTGACACAAGTGATTGAAGGGGCAGGGATAGGATCTGCATTTTGTTCCATTATTGAAATTGAAGCAAAATTTTGAGAATTTGTTTGACTTGTTTCGAAAAGAGGGCCGAAATGGCTGCTTAGCACGATGAATAGTGCATGCAGATACCAATAATTCTGACAGAGTGGTTTGCCAGGGCAGATTATTCGACTGACGCAACTTCCTAAAATTTTCATCATAATATCTCCAAGCAGCATCCCCATTATTGGCTGCAATTTCCCGAATAACTGAACCATATTTAAGAAGATGAGGGGCATCCTGGGGTTTTTTCTCAATATAGATAGCCATAAAATTAAAGAAGGCTGTCGTCCACTGATCAATTGAGATCAAATTTTGATTTTTTGCAGAGGCGACATTTGAAAAACTCAGGGAGTTTTGATCAATATGAATCGAAACTGTAGACTCTTTGTTGTTTGGCAAAAGAGATTTGAATTCAATAAATTGGTCAGACCAAATTTTTTGTTTTAATCGACCAGCAATGTTGGCGCCCAAAGGGATGCCATCATTAATTGACAAAGTTGAAATAGATAGTTCCTGCGAACTTGCCCCCGACTCACCTGAAAATAATTGCTGCAAAAATGATGAGAAATCATTACGACATGCAAATTGAGGTGAAGTCCCTCCAGATGGTTGGGATTCTGAAGTTGATGGCACCGAATGTGGACCAGTAGTTGCAGAAGCCATGAGGGATTCTGAAGGTGAAGGTAACAATTGAGCTCCGGCAGTCGCAGAATCCACTGGTTGAGGCATATGTACAGATGAAAGAGAACTGGAAGTAGCTGTACTGGCAGCGGTGCACGACACATCAGTCAAAACAGGATTGGCCCTACTGACAGAATCTATTACGTTGGTGCCATGTTGAACATTGGCTCCACCAGTTTGAGAATTTTGTTTTCTCAATAGAGCATCAGCAAGCAAGTCATAATCGATGTTCAGTAAGTCCACACTACTGTCTTGTTTGGAGGATTTTCTTTGCTTCCTTGGAGTGGGAGGCAACGAACCAGTAGTTTCTGCTGGACGCTTCTTTTTAGGTCCCATTTTCTCCCAGATTACAAGGTACACTAAAATAAAGCATGATAGTAATAATAAATAATTTGTTCTGTAATAATCTGTGTAAAGTATAATTTCACTAATGACCTTCAATCAGTCATTGTTTATGCAATGGAACATTCAGTGAGAAAAAGGAATCTGTATAACCCCTACATTGCATACTACAAATTGTAAATAATGTAATGAGTTACACAGTACTGATAATGATGAATGCCAACCAAATATTAATGACATTTACGTGCAATCAAGACATTAAATTATATTTGAGAAGTTGTTGTGCAATCAAGACATTAAATTATATTTTAGAAGTTGTTAATACCAGGAAAGGAATCTTTCGGTTCAGAAATTACACATTGATGAACAAAGAATATCAATTATAGTCACATCCAAAGCATCTTTAATTCAAATTGTGGACTGACCAATAATAATAAATTTTGAACTCCAATTCACGGAAACAAAATATAAGTCAATACTGAACACCATGTATACAACATACATGCCAATATAAACTTTAGCTGAAAACACAAAGGAATAGGTTCTGTTTTCATCACAGAAATTGTAATATTTAGCCATAATAGACATGGACTAGTCATACAATATTCAAAGAAATCAATATTACATTGAAATAAATTATGTATGTTCCATAATTGACATGGCCAAATGGAAAATAAAAGTGAAAGGATATCAATTGGATATCACATTTCAATAGAAATTTGCTTGAGTCAAAATTGACTTGACTATATAATGAATAATGCAACATTGGATAAGTAACAATATATAATTAACATAATAATGTTTAAGCCACAATTGACGCGACTTGTCATTAATGATACTAATTTTGGTATCAAATTTAAATAAAATTGCTCAATAGCCAATACTGATATGGCTCAGCATAAATATGTGTACCAATTGAAATAGTGTAAAGTCAATTGTAAAGGTGAAGTGATCCATCAATGATCACAGGCTAGGCCTATCAGAATAATTTTATAAAATATCTCGCCATTGTTGATAGCAGCCATGAAATAATTAATGAATTATATCAATTCATGACTAATGTTTCACATACCAATTGGTAAAATGTAATAAAATTGAATAATTGAACTACTTAAACATTGATTAAAAAGTGTTCAATCATTACTTATCTGGATATACTGGGTGTATGAAATAGGATGGCACTCCGGATGCTACGAAGATACTTGAGCATGGGGCGTGCATCAATGTGTGGATGTTGCAAATGGACACCATCTGACGCTAAATAGGACATTTGTTTGTCCCAAAATCCTCGGTGATTCCAGAAATGAATGTTCAAGTCGGAGGATTCACAACACGTTTTTAGCAAGTCATTTAGGTCTAAAACCCTTTCATTGTAACGTTCTCCGGCAACCTGAGGCAATCTTCTTAAAACTTGTCCAATTATCACCAGTTTAGCCATATTTACCAAGACCAAATATGAAGCAAAAGAAAAGATTGCATTAGCAATGTCATTCACTGAACGGTAATTATCACACAAATCGTTACTTCCAATTTGCAAAAAACAAATGTCCTGTAGTTGTGTGGAATCCAACATCTCCGGTGAATTTGCCAGTTTATGAATCGTCAAACCTCCTCTAGCACTAAAAGTCACATTAAAGTCACTTCGTAATAACCGTAAATTGTCGTTGCCTTGCGAATTGTTTATAAAATCCCTCAAACGTCTAATAAATGAATGTCCAAGAATCATCACATTCTTCGCGCACGCCGCCATGCTGTAGCTGGGCCAAATGTCTATTTTTAGATTGTAAACAACCCTGCGTCCCAAAGCGAGATGCTGATCAAGGATTGCATTAAAGCATCAAAAATACACAAAATAATACGCACCTTGACGTATAAAACAATGTCCTCGATCCAATTAAATAATATTCACAATAATTCACTGCATTCAATCGATAATTCTCTGTGCAATAAATAAAAACTCTCTAGGGTTGCGCTCCATTGACCTGTTCCGTACACGTCCCAGACAAATTCTCGCGCAATGCGAATGGTGCACACAGAACAATGACTATGGCGGCCAGTTTGCAATTACAGACGTTAATGCCAATATTTCTTGACGAATTGTTTGAAAATGAGGGGAATATGCGTCAACATTTTCAAAGATTAATGCAACTCTGCGCAGCGGCAATGTTGTCAACGTAAGTAAACCATAAAAATATATGAGTTTCCGTGAATTTAAGCGTTAGAAGCAGGCGCGGATCCAGAATGTTTTTCCATAAAGGGGGGGGGGGGTCCGAGTACGTGTTTATACTTTACAGGAAAAAGTTATCCGATTGGAATATGTTTATAATATATTAAATTTATTTTATTCATAAAAATAATAACTGGTTTAACGACGATTTTATATATATAAACTATTAGTAAAAAACTACATGTAGTTAAAAGTTATACATTGTATTTTATAATATATTGTAGGACAAGAGATGATAAAACTAGAATAGAAATGTATGCGGAAGAAACTGTACCTTTTTACAACCTGGATGATTTTCGGCGGTTCTTTCGGGTTTCTAGAGCAACATTTGAATGTTTATGTAGAAATATTGCCAACTTTCAACATTTAAAACCTGGATGGACTGGAGGAAGAGAATTTATTTCAACAGATAAACATTTGTTAATTACCCTATGGTATTTAGCAACCCAAGATAGCATTCACAGCATATCAGATAGATTCAATGTCACCGAGTCCTCTGTTATCAGATGTCGCACAAGGATCACAGACATTTTTGTTAATAATCTAAAACATGTATTTATCGTCCTCCCTTCAGCTAATGAACGCCAAGACGTAATGGACAAGTTTGAGCAAAAACAAAATTTTCCAAATGTATTAGGTGCTATAGACGGTACCCATATTGCCATAAAAGCCCCTAAAAATCATCCCGAAACTTATGTCAACAGAAAGGGTTTTTTCTCAATAATCTTGCAAGGAATTTGCAGAGAGGACCTTAAATTTGTTCATTGTGTTGCTGGATGGCCTGGAAGCTGCCATGATGCCAGGGTGTTGAAAAATACAGATATATGGGAAAATGGTTTGAGAGTTTGTGGCAATGGGCATTTTCCTGGAGATGGAGCTTATCCATTGAGAAGTTGGCTTCTTACTCCCTACCGAGACGCAGGACGTCTGACACCCCAACAAAGGAATTACAATTATCGTCATTCAGGCACAAGAGTAACTATAGAACGCGCATTTGGGTGTCTAAAAGGACGTTTCAGAAGATTGCGATATTTGGAAACTTCAGAATTAAAAACATCGGTTGAGGTCATTATTTTATGTTGCATTATTCATAATATATGCATCCTGAACAATGAAGATGTGCAAGATTTTTTTGAAGACAATCATCAAGGACCTTATGTGCCCCAAGGAAATTTAGTAGACAATCAGGCAGAAGGACTAAGGAAACGTGATAATATTGCACGAAATTTACCTTAAGTGATGTATTTTACATGACATGACTTAAGATTTGGAATACATGTATCAATATGTAACTACATATGGTTCAGGTCTTGTCTTAATTTGTCATTACACAATTCGAAAAGATATAATCATTGGTTGAAACTGTTTTATTGAACACATGTATGTATATTTAACCTCAAATAAAAATAACAATAAAAAATAAAACAAAATCTCATATTGTTTATAATAACAATGAAATAAAACAGAAATTGGCACTATCTGTGATAAGTATAAAAGTAAAAAAGAATCAAATACAATCATGTGTTGTACTTTGCTTGTTCATAAAAAAAACAAAGACATCCTTACATCTAAGGGGTAATCTACCAGATATTTCCCTTTCAATAATAGTTTGCTGAAGTAGAAGGTAACAATAATGTTCAACATTTGAAAACTTTTATGGCTTTGCTGATTTGCTTCCTACACATAGGACATTTATTACCAGCAAGATTTGATGCACATTTCACACATGCTATCAGATGTCCACATGGAACAAATACAGTTTCTGCAATTTTCCCATCCTCCATGCATATCTTGCACTCGTCTATAAATGAAATATAAAGTATATTTGTATAAAATGCATGAATTGAAATTCAATCTTATCATGTTTAAACTATTTTGTTTGGCTTGATTTTAGAATTTCCAAAAAATTTCCGAACATTTCCATCTTTTCACGGTGTCTCCTTTCCACTTGTTCTTCAAAACGCTGACTTTCATTCTTCATGATTTGTTGAAAGCTATCTAGAACATTATTTGTGCGGCGTCTTTTTGAACTTTGATTTAACTTTTCAGGAGACACGCATTTTCTCTTAGTAGAAGTTGTAGGAGTGTCAGGCCTACCTGAGTCACTTTCTTCTTTGCTTGATTTGGTTTCTGGGCTCGACTTGTTCTCTGTTCCAACAACACATTCTGGTTGAACATTAGGCTTGGCTGCCATGAACTCTAATTCTTCCTCATAAGGGTGATTTCTTCTTTCTGCCCCACTTTTTTTGTTGTGATCTTTAACATTCTTCAAACCTCTCATCAAAGTCTTCCACCTCCCTTCCACCTGCACTGCACTAAAGTTACAGTTTCCCTTTTCTCTTAGTACTTTGGCAATTTTGTTCCATAAGGCTTTCTTTCTTAACTTCCCACTTGTAACCAACTCCTCATTCTCCCTATATTGGCTGATTAATAGAAGTGTTGCAGGTCTAGTCCAAAGAACTGACGAGTCTGGGGCAATCTCAATGGGTCTCCTATCTTCTCCTTCCATATCTAGGCTTTCATCCTCTAGCTGAAGCGTCTGAACATCATATCCACCACTACCTATTAAGAGTACTATACATGTACATGATGTAATAACTTAATTAAATAAGAAACAAAAATTAAATAAGAAACAAAGCATTACTTATTAACTATTTTTTTGCAGAGGCATTACATTACATGCATTGTACATGTATACAAGTAAAAACCACTTATATTTGGGATATGTATCAATACAATTTTTCTAAGCAAGTTCTTTCTTAATGTTCTTTAAGGTGGTTCAGGCATTTTTAATGACACCCAAATTCCTAAGCCAATTATGATGTTTATGTTTACAGGCATAAGGTTTTTTATATTATGCATTAAATTAATATTGTAAGTTCAAGAACATGCTATGACCTCAAAAGGCAACCACAACTTAAATAGTTTAATTATTTTTGTATTAATGACATCAAACAGGACGTCAGTGGTGGCGTCGAAAAACCTTTACGTTTATTATTTTTTTTTCGGGGGGAAGGGGGTATTAAGCAAAATACATATAAATATACTGCATATCATGCTGAATTTAAAGCTATACCGTTTTTCAACCTGAATTTCCCGTGGATCTGCAGTTCTGCAGCCTCTAAATTCAAATGACTGTTCTTGTATATATTGTACACAATAATCGCTCATAGAAAAAAAATACACAAACAAAATACTCAAAAAATCTGCCTAAACATGCTAGGCCCCATTTAATGTTGCGAGTTGTCGTATAAACAAGGCACATTTTAGAAGTAATGATGTTTTGATTGTTAGAAGAACTTAAAATCTATGTAATTAGTTTATATTTACCGGGATCATCACATGCATGGTTTGCAAACTCCTCCATGTCTCGGAAAAGGCGGTGACATGTATCACATTCAAAGAGCGTGGCTCTGTTTTGCGCATTAGTCGCCATGTTGAATTCTGACTGCACTACCTCTCGCACGTGGACAGAGAGAACAGTCCGAGAACAGTGTATTTTTGAACTCCTTTGACTTTGCACATGTGCGGGGTGTTCCGAACAGTCAATGGAGCGCAACCCTAGCTCAAAATTCTGTGCTGCTGAAGCAATGGCGAAAATTAAGAATTGGAAAACTACTGCAATCTGATTGGTCAATAAATATGGGGTACCCCAAAGGTAAATTGACAATGTACAGAGAAACCCCACAAATTGGAATGTTCCAAAATTTTGTACATAAAATAATTTAATGTACCATTAAATGTTTATTAATGTTTGTCTGGTGTGTTTTAGTTAAATTAAATACGAAATATTCTTGCCATGTTAATTCTCAAATTCATATACATGTATTTACAGAACCATGCTCTCTCTCTCTCTCTCTCTCTCTCTCTCTCTCTCTCTCTCTCTCTCTCTCTCGTAATTTGTGTGACAGTTGTCTTTTTAAACCGTCTTATGTCGCAATGCCTAAGTCAGTTCAACATCTCAAAACAAAGCCTGCCTTTAACAAGTTATGAAATGAATTATGAATCTCGGATAGTAGTAACATATGTAGATGGCCGCTCTAGACAATTGCACTTTCTGTGTTATAATTTGATCTCGTGTGAAAGAAAAATAAACATATTGTACGTAGATTGTAACGGTACTTAACGGTCATATTAGTATCATAAATTAATGATATATGGAAACCTGAGGAGACAAGACAATGATATGTTGTTTTTATATTCATTATAATTAACACATACTGACCAAATTTACGTTCTCAAATTTAACTTGATTACATAATAATCTCGAAAAATAAAACATATATAATCTACTTTAAAATTGCGTTAAAATACATTAGTTTTATTTTTTACGACTAACCGATTACTGATTTTCTAACCGGTTACCATCTATCCGACCGAGTAACAAATTATCCGTAATCCACCTTTATTTACGACTTTGTGTATATCTTCAATGCTGCGAAATATGTTTCACTTGGGATCTTATTGACTGCTAGAAACAAAAACATAATTCTTGTTTATAAATTATAAAGATCCGGAATAGAAAATGAATTAATGAAAACATTTGATAAGCCAAAGGGAACCGTCTTTTTGATATTACTTGTCAATAAAACATTTCATTTTTTATTTTGAATTTATGATTTGATTGATAAAAAATATAGTAAATATAATCAGGGTTCTCCATGACCCGTTTGACTACGGCGAAGTGTCACAGAAACATTTTGGCCCAACAGTAAAATTTCATATCTTGTGCTATTTTTTTTAATCGCACGCTTCAAAGTCAGTAAATCAAAGTACTGAAGTACTGAAAGCCGGACTCTTTTGATGTGTTTTATGCATATTGTGCAGTAAGGACTAACAAAATTTATCTCTCTCTCTCTCTCTCTCTCTCTCTCTCTCTCTCTCTCTCATATACTTTTAATTTCGGCAAAGCGCCTGATAGTGAAAAAAATTTGAAAGCGGCTATTAGCGAAGAAATATATCTGTGTAGTAGAAAAAAAAATCAACTGTAATATGCACTTTGAAACAATCGTTATAAACTCATTCCCCTATTTATTCGATGTGCAGCCGAATACTTATGCTTTGCTTTCTAGAACGGGGTAACCAAGAACGCGGATTGACTAATTAACAAAAAGTGTAGGACGAGTTTATCATGCATCGCGGGTAGATACCTTGGATCGGGCTTCGATTAATACAAAAAAATAATACATGTAACTAAAATAGAGCAATTAATCCGATTTTAGCAATAATGGAAAGAACTTTCTAGAACGGGGTGCCCTGAAACGGGTTGACTAATTAACATCATGGTGGAAATTGTAGGGCGAGTTAACCAGCTGGCACATACTTTATTTGACAACTTAATGATTTGCATGCAAATACATAATCTAGCGTGTTTTCATATCATACTTTTTTTATACGACGACAGATTGGTTGTTTACCATAGACATTAATTAATTTGTAAACATTAATGATTAATGATCAGATTATTGTATTCTACGTGAGAGACTAAATACCCATTTAATGGTTTGAAATAAATACAATAAAAAGTTTACTTTTTTCAGTCAGCAGCAACAGGATAAAGGCCACGTATATATATATATATATATATATATATATATATATATATATATATATATATATATATATGTAGATAAATAAAGCCTTGGTACAGCAAAAAATACTTAAATAAATAAAACAGAATGCGACAGTCCAAATTAAATAAATTGTTTACTGTTAGCGCTTTCAGCCATGTCGGCTCTTCAGACAGTTATACAAAATTAAAAACGTTGTTTGTAACGTTGTCAATGACGTCGTGTTTTTAAAGTTCATTATGACGTCACAATGTACATCAAGGTAGCGATGGCGTGAACTTAATCAATGCAGTTAGGCATAACATGTAAGCAATGCATAGACATATAATAAAATACATATATATGATAAATCTATTTTCGATTAAGTTTCGGGTTAAATATTTTAATAAAATAGTCCTCTTTTGTAGTTCGGGCGATTTCATTTGAAGTCCACATTTTGTAAAATGGAAATATTTTAAATGTTCCCTTTCCACACTTAGCAAAATGTTCCGAACATGGAGTGTTTCTCACTGTTTCGTCCTTTATTTGTTGTTTGTGGACTCGTACTCGGGCGTTGAGCTGGTTAGTCTGGCCAATATAATTTTCCCCACAGGTTGGACAAGTTGCACAGTAAATTAAATTAGACGATTTGCAGTTCATTGGGGCATTAGGTTTTAAAATTTGGCCACTTTTTAATATTATTCCTTCTCCCTCCTGTATAAGGTCACATGTTCCACATCGGGGGTCGCCGCACTTTTTGATGGAAATAGTATTGCTGGACGAGAACTTTGCTTTGGAGAGAATTTTCCTCAGATTTGGCGCTTGTCTTCTGCTGTTTATGATTGATGATTGGTTTAAAAGTTTTTTCATATTTTCTGATTGTTCTAATATTGGAAAAAAACGTTTTGCTGATTTAAAAATATTATGGTTACACGGATTATGTGTAGTTACAAACGGAATTTTCTCATCTTGTTTCTCCTCCTTAAGGCGGGTCGTTCTAAGTTGTGCTAAAGGAATATCCATAGCCCGGTTAATTCCGTAATTAATAAGTTCCACGGGGTAATTCTGTCGTCTAAGGTGTTGTTTTAACTCTTGAAGCCTTTGTAGGCGAAGAACAGGGTGAGTCACAATAGTACATACACGCCGTGCCATGTTGTATGGAATATTCCTTTTTGTGTGAGACGGATGACATGAATGAAAATCCAA
Source organism: Magallana ariakensis (assembly GCA_020458035.1). Lineage (NCBI taxonomy): Eukaryota > Metazoa > Mollusca > Bivalvia > Ostreida > Ostreidae > Magallana > Magallana ariakensis. The sequence continues at coordinate 52,214,967 of CM035813.1, forward strand.
GTATTGATGGGAATCTGTCTCTTTGCTAAATAAATCGGTAATGATATTCTCGCCGTCCTTGATAATAAGAATATCTAAGAATGGGAGTTTCTCACGATGGACTTCTATAGTGAATTTTATCGACGCCTGCAGTTCATTTATAGTAGAATGAAATTTTAAAAGATCTTCTTCCGTTTTGGTCCAAAAGATGAAACAGTCATCAAGGTATCTTTTCCAGTTCTCTTTAATGTATAGCGTAAAATCGGCATCAAAGATATCCGGCAATATACTATAAAGTTTTTCTTCTAGGTAACCCATTACAAGTGAGGCATAAGTAGGGGCAACTTTTGTGCCCATGGCAGTACCTTTTATCTGTAGGTAATTTTCATCATCAAAAAGGAAAGTGTTATTTTCTAGTACAAGTTTTAGTCCGTCTAAGATGAACTCTTTTGAAAATCTACTATCTATTTGATCTGGATGCTTGTCCAACCAATATTGAATTGCCTCTAATCCTAAATTATAAGAAATATTAGTATATAGGCTGCTTACATCAAAAGTAACAAGGATCGTGTCTCTGGGTACTGTTTGTGGGATGTAGTTAAGAAAATCCATATCATCACGAACGTAGCTTGTCACTTTGGTGCATAGCGGTTTCAAAATAATATCCAGCATATTGCTTAACCGTTGTGTGCTAGATGCGGGTCCTGCTATGATAGGCCTCAGTTTCAGATCATTTGGTCTAGGAAGTTTGATATAAGTAGAGTTACATTTTTTGACGTTTTCTTGGATATTTTTACATTTATGGATTTTAGGCAAACCATAAAAATTACTAGATTTTACCTCATATTTTGTCAGATATTCAATTTCATTATCCGTTAGATTGTCTTGGTACTTCCTGGTAAGTTTTTCTATTTTGAGCATGGTTCGCCGATCTTCATTCTGTTCCAGTTTTGTGTAAAACTGATGATCTTGAAGTTGAGAAAGTGACATTTCTTTGTAGTGGTCTCTGTCCATTATGACTATAGCCCCTCCTTTATCGGCGTTTTTTATTATAATTGATTGGTCATTTTTTAAGGTTTGCATTGCTTTATATTGTTTGTGGGAAATATTAGACTTTACAGTTTTATCTGTCACGTTGGAGTTCGCAGTGTTGCGAAGACATGAATTATTTCAAGAATGGAGTGAATGTAATATTGAAAAAGAGGCATTCAAAATGCGAAGTCAAATGAAAGCATTGTGGTTCAAATTATTGAATGAAAGAAAACAAGCATATTGGAATGCTATTAAAACTGAAAATCTCGCTGACACATATGAGAGTTGGAAAAGTAAGGAAAACGTTATTTTCCCGAGGAAATTTCGAGTAAAAGAAATTACAGCAGAGCCAAGTGAGGAAACCAAAATCAGAATTAATCTGGCACTTCAAAGATTTGAGACGGAAATTACATTACTACGTCTCAGAGTTCCGAAATACAAAAACAAGTATGAGAAGACTGATGCAATGATGTATGATGAATTGAACAAAAGAAGCAATGGCAACATTCGGAAAAAACTTATTGAACTGTGGAATAATGATGTTACTAGAGAAGAGGAAAAATCAAAAAAGATTCTTGAGTCAAAAACTGCATGGTTGGAACAGTATGAATCTAACTATGGAAACGAACCAATAAAACTCAGTAAAAACACACGAAAACAAAATCAGAGAAATAAACAGCAAAACAACGGGTACAAAAATCCACGTACGGAGAACCGCTATACATCCAGGCCAAACGAAAGGAATGCTGACTCCAGACATATGTCATATGCAGATGCACTTAAAAAAGGAATCCCACATCATGATCGTCGTAGTGATGATTCAAACAGTTTGTCAGATCAATATTCTAGACATAACCAAAACGCAGCAAAACACAGCGGTCAACACAACACTGATGGATGGAGATTCGTTTCTAGGGGAAGACGACCAAAAAATCAAAACAAACCTAGGAGGAACTACAGAAAAGGACCGTATCATAATTCCAGGAATTCTTCCTCGGGACAGAATTGGACTCAAAGACCTCATGCGGGAAACTCTTCACAAAAATCACGACAAAATCCGGGGAGTTCTTTTTTAGGACAACGCCGGTCACAAACGAAGCGGAAAAAACAATAAACAGTCGGGAAAACATTGATTGCACAATTCCAACAGAACCTAAAATCATCAACCTTTCACAAAGAGACTTAAACACTGGTGAAATAAAACTTCTGGAGCATGGTTTAAAATTCACACCAACACCAAAGTCTGATAAGGTTGATGTTGTCACGGACACGGAAGAATTTTGTCGAAAACTACGTTTAAAAGAGTTTTTTCAAAATGAAAATAACAATGACATATCTCTAGTTAAAAACAATAAGGGATTCAAACCACCGTTGAATAGAGATAAACATCTGGAGGATTATATTTCATGTCTTCGCAACACTGCGAACTCCAACGTGACAGATAAAACTGTAAAGTCTAATATTTCCCACAAACAATATAAAGCAATGCAAACCTTAAAAAATGACCAATCAATTATAATAAAAAACGCCGATAAAGGAGGGGCTATAGTCATAATGGACAGAGACCACTACAAAGAAATGTCACTTTCTCAACTTCAAGATCATCAGTTTTACACAAAACTGGAACAGAATGAAGATCGGCGAACCATGCTCAAAATAGAAAAACTTACCAGGAAGTACCAAGACAATCTAACGGATAATGAAATTGAATATCTGACAAAATATGAGGTAAAATCTAGTAATTTTTATGGTTTGCCTAAAATCCATAAATGTAAAAATATCCAAGAAAACGTCAAAAAATGTAACTCTACTTATATCAAACTTCCTAGACCAAATGATCTGAAACTGAGGCCTATCATAGCAGGACCCGCATCTAGCACACAACGGTTAAGCAATATGCTGGATATTATTTTGAAACCGCTATGCACCAAAGTGACAAGCTACGTTCGTGATGATATGGATTTTCTTAACTACATCCCACAAACAGTACCCAGAGACACGATCCTTGTTACTTTTGATGTAAGCAGCCTATATACTAATATTCCTCATAATTTAGGATTAGAGGCAATTCAATATTGGTTGGACAAGCATCCAGATCAAATAGATAGTAGATTTTCAAAAGAGTTCATCTTAGACGGACTAAAACTTGTACTAGAAAATAACACTTTCCTTTTTGATGATGAAAATTACCTACAGATAAAAGGTACTGCCATGGGCACAAAAGTTGCCCCTACTTATGCCTCACTTGTAATGGGTTACCTAGAAGAAAAACTTTATAGTATATTGCCGGATATCTTTGATGCCGATTTTACGCTATACATTAAAGAGAACTGGAAAAGATACCTTGATGACTGTTTCATCTTTTGGACCAAAACGGAAGAAGATCTTTTAAAATTTCATTCTACTATAAATGAACTGCAGGCGTCGATAAAATTCACTATAGAAGTCCATCGTGAGAAACTCCCATTCTTAGATATTCTTATTATCAAGGACGGCGAGAATATCATTACCGATTTATTTAGCAAAGAGACAGATTCCCATCAATACTTGGATTTTCATTCATGTCATCCGTCTCACACAAAAAGGAATATTCCATACAACATGGCACGGCGTGTATGTACTATTGTGACTCACCCTGTTCTTCGCCTACAAAGGCTTCAAGAGTTAAAACAACACCTTAGACGACAGAATTACCCCGTGGAACTTATTAATTACGGAATTAACCGGGCTATGGATATTCCTTTAGCACAACTTAGAACGACCCGCCTTAAGGAGGAGAAACAAGATGAGAAAATTCCGTTTGTAACTACACATAATCCGTGTAACCATAATATTTTTAAATCAGCAAAACGTTTTTTTCCAATATTAGAACAATCAGAAAATATGAAAAAACTTTTAAACCAATCATCAATCATAAACAGCAGAAGACAAGCGCCAAATCTGAGGAAAATTCTCTCCAAAGCAAAGTTCTCGTCCAGCAATACTATTTCCATCAAAAAGTGCGGCGACCCCCGATGTGGAACATGTGACCTTATACAGGAGGGAGAAGGAATAATATTAAAAAGTGGCCAAATTTTAAAACCTAATGCCCCAATGAACTGCAAATCGTCTAATTTAATTTACTGTGCAACTTGTCCAACCTGTGGGGAAAATTATATTGGCCAGACTAACCAGCTCAACGCCCGAGTACGAGTCCACAAACAACAAATAAAGGACGAAACAGTGAGAAACACTCCATGTTCGGAACATTTTGCTAAGTGTGGAAAGGGAACATTTAAAATATTTCCATTTTACAAAATGTGGACTTCAAATGAAATCGCCCGAACTACAAAAGAGGACTATTTTATTAAAATATTTAACCCGAAACTTAATCGAAAATAGATTTATCATATATATGTATTTTATTATATGTCTATGCATTGCTTACATGTTATGCCTAACTGCATTGATTAAGTTCACGCCATCGCTACCTTGATGTACATTGTGACGTCATAATGAACTTTAAAAACACGACGTCATTGACAACGTTACAAACAACGTTTTTAATTTTGTATAACTGTCTGAAGAGCCGACATGGCTGAAAGCGCTAACAGTAAACAATTTATTTAATTTGGACTGTCGCATTCTGTTTTATTTATTTAAGTATATATATATATAAATATATATTTCATTTGAGTTTAATTAGATTTTTCATCCCTTCCCGCTCCTCTAAATATCCAACAATGCAGTTTTTTTTTTTTTTTCAATTTTAAAGAATAGCCTGATAAGGAAAAAAATCGGACAAAGTATATACAAAATGAACAAAAATAATGGTTTATCATATTAAGCATTAGATCATAGTGTTAATTCCCGCGCTTGCGCTGGTTATCTTCTATACTTATAAATTAAAGCATTTTGCAAATAAACGGCAAAATGCCTGCACCGGAGTACTTGCTTACACCTTTGGTATTTCAACACATGCGTGATGATGTCCGTAAGGTATAATTGAATTTTAACTGATAAGTTATAATTGTGAATTAATCAAAAATCTACTTTCATTTTCGATAAATAGCAAAAATGAGAGTAAGGTGGTGGACAGGGATCGTTTGCATCAAAATATATGCTTGCAATGAAATAATATTGAATGATTACGTAAACAGTTAATATATATATGAGGAACTTACCTGGATTACACATAGAAGTTAAGATTTGACAAATGTTGAATAAATGAAACAAGGCAATTCGTTTCTAGAGTGAGCAATTTTTGTTCTGATAGATAGAAGCTAGCGAAGCGCGACCTCTTGCGAAATTAATTAACGTCTTGGCAAAAAGTGTAGGACGGGATCATGCATCGCGGGTAGATATTCATACCTTGAATGGGAAAATTTGGTTAATACAAAAAAGTAAAAGTTAATACATGAAATGGAAAAATTTGATGCTATTTTAGTTTTGATCGAACTAATTTTTTTCTAGAACGGGGTGCCCAGGAAGGCGGTTTGACTAATTTACACTATGGCGGAAAGTGTAGAGCGAGATACTTTGAAAATGATAACTTTGGTTTTAAAAACTGCAATTTTTTTGTTTCATACATTTTAATACCACGTCAGATTGGTAGTGAACTTTATACATTAATTGTGTTATCAAACGGGAAGTTAAATTGGGGGGGGGGATTACCCTCCCCAATTTTTTATTTCGAAACAGTCTTTTATTTGAAGTTCACATTTCTGACAGGGATAAAAATATTAGTGAAATTTGATCTAAAGAACAAAATTTAGACATATGACGTCCTAAATACCTACTCATTGGTTTAAAAAAAAATCATTGTAATCATTTTCTACTTAGAATTAAGGCCATGTTCATGTATATACATGTATCATCCACTTCAGTTTTAAATTTTTCATCCCTTTTCTAAATATCCAGTATGCAGTGTTTTATTTCAATTTTAAAGAATATGTTAAGAAAACTATAAAGAAATAATTCGGACACAATATGTACGAAAAAATAAAATAGTACTGTGGTTTCATTAATTTTCAAGGGTATCAATTTTCGTGGATAAAGTGAAAATCACAGTTTCAAGGATATGTAAATTAGTGGCCAATGACCCTATCAATACAAAATGTTAATAGAAAATGCACTTCAATGAACATTTAATTTCGTTGATCAACTTAATAACGAAATCCACGAAAATTGGTATTCCACGAATATTGATAAAACCACAGTATTCAACATTTATTTGTTAAGTGTTAATTCCCGCGCTCGCGCAGGTTATCATCTAGTCTAGTATAATTTAACCAAAATGGGATGAATAATTGGCATTATGTACCTTGCCCTCAAATCAGTTACCTCCGATTGCATATTTTCCATTTTTCTATCGAATTTGATCAGCATAGCCGTCATGAAATCGAGCTCACTCCGCAATTGTGCGTTTTCTGCGCAGACAAAATGAATATCATCGTAATTACTCTTTGCTTGTTCTGCAATGTAATTGACAGTTTTTGATATCCCTATTTCTGAATCTCCTAAAGTTTTTTTATAGACTAAATTTTACTATATCACGGCTCATATCTCAAGAGTTTTTTAATTAACGCATCTACCGTCTTTTGTAAAGCTTGAAAATCTTTAAAAGGTACCGTTACCTGATTGTTTTCGTCAGTCGGCTTAGGTGAGTTCTCCTCCACGGGCTTTTTGTTCACAGGCTTCACAGGCCTTTGTTGTTTACATGTCGACATTTTGACTTTAATCCTTTGTTTTTTACACTGAAAATTTTGCAGAATGTTCCACTGGTGTATATTAACAGACGAATATAAATACAAGTTTTCACCGAAATTGCCGGAGCTGAAATTTTCACCTGTCCATTGTTAGCACGTCAATTGACCTTTCTAAGATACAAAAAAATGAATATATTTCAGAAATCTTTTTACTGTTTATCTAATTACAGTCTTAGCCAGTCAAACCCTGATATTTATAATAACAATATACCATCATCACCTGCTTATGGAGTTTATGTCTCCCTGCATATTCGTTATGCAAGAACATGCTCTACATACGAACAGTTTATTAAACGAGTCAAGCTTGTTAGAACAAGAATATCAAGAACATCAATTAAAACATTTTCTATGGTCGACACAATGGCTTTGTCACCAAGTACAGTGTTTCATTATGACACATTACTGACGTTTTTCATAATTGTTAGACCAATATTTATTCACCGGAATGACTGTGGTTTCTTCTGTTTTGCCTGATCTTGACAATAAGCGCACGGCGGGTGCGACCGGTCGGCAGAGAATGCTTACGCCTCCTAAGCACCCGAGTTTTTTTTTGACCATCACAGGCAGACCAGGCACCCGATTCCACCACAAATATAATGGAGGTCCATGTTTGCTCAGAGTTTTTATTTTGACCATCACAGACAGGCCAGGTCATCAACGCTTCGTTTTTTTCTTCTGTTGTGCCATTTTCCTGATTCTGACCTTTGTCCCGGTTGTGACATGCCCAATTGTAACAAGAACACTTTTTTTTGTAAAGAGAAATACATTTTTTAGATGTGCATATGATTATTCTTTTATTAACAAACTTGACTATTTCAAAATTACGATTCCACAAACAAAACTCAAAAGTATTAAGAAAAAAGTTTTGCTTTTTTATTTATTGAACTTATTGATATTTCAATGCTTACAATCATGAATTAGCTTTTGTTAGTTATTATTTCAATGTCAACTGTCAAAATTTAAGCTCTCAATTCACCTAGATTTACAAGATCAAACCAGCTTCTTCTGTTTGAAATGTTTTTTTGTAAACAATTTATACTCTATATTCAAGTTTACACAAAAAAAAATAAACAAAAATAAAAATAATAAACCAAAACAACAACAACAAAACAAAACAAGAGTCTTTTTACAAAGAGTTCTGAGATATCGATCTCGTTTACAACTTGAAAAGTGAATCTCAAAGGAGAGTGGCGCATTAGGCGTTCGTTATAAATTCCTACTTGGCGCAATGTAGACGAACGATAATAAATGTGTATTTTTGTTATGTATCGCAAATGAGACATGTACATTTGCCGTTTATATATCGTTGGTGCAAGGGATTTGATAGGTCATGTACGTATCTGTCCTTTAGGTTGACCAATGTAAATTGCATTTAAAGCGTTTAAGAAATAAAAAAATGGGCAATAATGGGCAAAATAAATATTAATCTAAAATTGATAAAAGTGTGAATGTTTTTATATGCCTATTATCCTATCTATCGTATCTAGAGAGCCTAGTACTTATCTCTAATCATCAACGTGAGGTACCTTTTTGCAAACATGTCCTTAGCATTGAAGTTGAAAATCACTTATTTTTATGTCATTATAGAGACAAGAAACTATGTGCATTTTTATGCATAGCAAAAACAAAAGTTCATTTAGCACTTTTCAATATTCGTCGCATAGAGCGATTCGCAAAATTTCGGCATTATTAAATATTGATATATACCATTATACAGGCATCAAAATCATCCGTCATACCTTACATGTTACACTCAACATACGCAGAAAGTAAAAATAATACATATTATCTGATCAAATTTATATTTTGGAGGCATTTTAATACCTAACTCATTTTTGTTTTTATGTAACAAAGTTCTCTATAAAGGAGACATTTTTAAAAGTGGCATTCAGAAGTTGGAGTTCTATTCGCTTTTCGCTATTCACTATTCGAATAGCGAATAGAATTCTCTGGTCGGTTCGCTATTCAAATTACCGTAAACATGCTAATAAACGTAAATTCAAAATTCCACATAAACTTTCCTTTTTCAATGTTAAGAAACAGTTATATATTAAAAATCATATCTTGCTGACCAGACCTGAACATTGACATAATTAGCTAGCCTGGCGAAAAGGTAAGAAATTCATCATACTGTTGCAATGGGATATCTTTCAAGGGGCTGGCTAACACCCTGTATCCCATATTTGGGCCTTCATATTTGGAGGAGGTGGGGCCCCGGGAATGCCCAGTCGACCCTCAAAAGGATTGGGTTTACACGACCGTTAACAGGCTTAGCCAGCCTGGCGAAAATTGGAAATTTCGTATAATACAGTTATAATGGGATATCTTTCAAGGGGCTGGCTAACACCCTGTATCCCATATTTGGGCCTTCATATTTGGAGGAGGTGGGGCCCCGGGAATGCCCAGTCGACCCTCAAAAGGAATTGGGTTTACACGACCGTTAACAGGCTTAGCCAGCCTGGCGAAAATTGGAAATTTGGTATAATACAGTTATAATGGGATATCTTTCAAGGGGCTGGCTAACACCCTGTATCCCATATTTGGGCCTTCATATTTGGAGGAGGTGGGGCCCCGGGAATGCCCAGTCGACCCTCAAAAGGAATTGGGTTTACACGACCGTTAACAGGCTTAGCCAGCCTGGCGAAAATTGGAAATTTGGTATAATACAGTTATAATGGGATATCTTTCAAGGGGCTGGCTAACACCCTGTATCCCATATTTGGGCCTTCATATTTGGAGGAGGTGGGGCCCCGGGAATGCCCAGTCGACCCTCAAAAGGAATTGGGTTTACACGACCGTTAACAGGCTTAGCCAGCCTGGCGAAAATTGGAAATTTCGTATAATACAGTTATAATGGGATATCTTTCAAGGGGCTGGCTAACACCCTGTATCCCATATTTGGGCCTTCATATTTGGAGGAGGTGGGGCCCCGGGAATGCCCAGTCGACCCTCAAAAGGAATTGGGTTTACACGACCGTTAACAGGCTTAGCCAGCCTGGCGAAAATTGGAAATTTCGTATAATACAGTTATAATGGGATATCTTTCAAGGGGCTGGCTAACACCCTGTATCCCATATTTGGGCCTTCATATTTGGAGGAGGTGGGGCCCCGGGAATGCCCAGTCGACCCTCAAAAGGAATTGGGTTTACACGACCGTTAACAGGCTTAGCCAGCCTGGCGAAAATTGGAAATTTCGTATAATACAGTTATAATGGGATATCTTTCAAGGGGCTGGCTAACACCCTGTATCCCATATTTGGGCCTTCATATTTGGAGGAGGTGGGGCCCCGGGAATGCCCAGTCGACCCTCAAAAGGAATTGGGTTTACACGACCGTTAACAGGCTTAGCCAGCCTGGCGAAAATTGGAAATTTGGTATAATACAGTTATAATGGGATATCTTTCAAGGGGCTGGGTAACACCCTGTATCCCATATTTGGGCCTTCATATTTGGAGGAGGTGGGGCCCCGGGAATGCCCAGTCGACCCTCAAAAGGAATTGGGTTTACACGACCGTTAACAGGCTTAGCCAGCCTGGCGAAAATTGGAAATTTGGTATAATACAGTTATAATGGGATATCTTTCAAGGGGCTGGCTAACACCCTGTATCCCATATTTGGGCCTTCATATTTGGAGGAGGTGGGGCCCCGGGAATGCCCAGTCGACCCTCAAAAGGAATTGGGTTTACACGACCGTTAACAGGCTTAGCCAGCCTGGCGAAAATTGGAAATTTCGTATAATACAGTTATAATGGGATATCTTTCAAGGGGCTGGCTAACACCCTGTATCCCATATTTGGGCCTTCATATTTGGAGGAGGTGGGACCCCGGGAATGCCCAGTCGACCCTCAAAAGGAATTGGGTTTACACGACCGTTAACAGGCTTAGCCAGCCTGGCGAAAATTGGAAATTTGGTATAATACAGTTATAATGGGATATCTTTCAAGGGGCTGGCTAACACCCTGTATCCCATATTTGGGCCTTCATATTTGGAGGAGGTGGGGCCCCGGGAATGCCCAGTCGACCCTCAAAAGGAATTGGGTTTACACGACCGTTAACAGGCTTAGCCAGCCTGGCGAAAATTGGAAATTTGGTATAATACAGTTATAATGGGATATCTTTCAAGGGGCTGGCTAACACCCTGTATCCCATATTTGGGCCTTCATATTTGGAGGAGGTGGGGCCCCGGGAATGCCCAGTCGACCCTCAAAAGGAATTGGGTTTACACGACCGTTAACAGGCTTAGCCAGCCTGGCGAAAATTGGAAATTTCGTATAATACAGTTATAATGGGATATCTTTCAAGGGGCTGGCTAACACCCTGTATCCCATATTTGGGCCTTCATATTTGGAGGAGGTGGGGCCCCGGGAATGCCCAGTCGACCCTCAAAAGGAATTGGGTTTACACGACCGTTAACAGGCTTAGCCAGCCTGGCGAAAATTGGAAATTTCGTATAATACAGTTATAATGGGATATCTTTCAAGGGGCTGGCTAACACCCTGTATCCCATATTTGGGCCTTCATATTTGGAGGAGGTGGGGCCCCGGGAATGCCCAGTCGACCCTCAAAAGGAATTGGGTTTACACGACCGTTAACAGGCTTAGCCAGCCTGGCGAAAATTGGAAATTTCGTATAATACAGTTATAATGGGATATCTTTCAAGGGGCTGGCTAACACCCTGTATCCCATATTTGGGCCTTCATATTTGGAGGAGGTGGGGCCCCGGGAATGCCCAGTCGACCCTCAAAAGGAATTGGGTTTACACGACCGTTAACAGGCTTAGCCAGCCTGGCGAAAATTGGAAATTTCGTATAATACAGTTATAATGGGATATCTTTCAAGGGGCTGGCTAACACCCTGTATCCCATATTTGGGCCTTCATATTTGGAGGAGGTGGGGCCCCGGGAATGCCCAGTCGACCCTCAAAAGGAATTGGGTTTACACGACCGTTAACAGGCTTAGCCAGCCTGGCGAAAATTGGAAATTTCGTATAATACAGTTATAATGGGATATCTTTCAAGGGGCTGGCTAACACCCTGTATCCCATATTTGGGCCTTCATATTTGGAGGAGGTGGGGCCCCGGGAATGCCCAGTCGACCCTCAAAAGGAATTGGGTTTACACGACCGTTAACAGGCTTAGCCAGCCTGGCGAAAATTGGAAATTTCGTATAATACAGTTATAATGGGATATCTTTCAAGGGGCTGGCTAACACCCTGTATCCCATATTTGGGCCTTCATATTTGGAGGAGGTGGGGCCCCGGGAATGCCCAGTCGACCCTCAAAAGGAATTGGGTTTACACGACCGTTAACAGGCTTAGCCAGCCTGGCGAAAATTGGAAATTTCGTATAATACAGTTATAATGGGATATCTTTCAAGGGGCTGGCTAACACCCTGTATCCCATATTTGGGCCTTCATATTTGGAGGAGGTGGGGCCCCGGGAATGCCCAGTCGACCCTCAAAAGGAATTGGGTTTACACGACCGTTAACAGGCTTAGCCAGCCTGGCGAAAATTGGAAATTTCGTATAATACAGTTATAATGGGATATCTTTCAAGGGGCTGGCTAACACCCTGTATCCCATATTTGGGCCTTCATATTTGGAGGAGGTGGGGCCCCGGGAATGCCCAGTCGACCCTCAAAAGGAATTGGGTTTACACGACCGTTAACAGGCTTAGCCAGCCTGGCGAAAATTGGAAATTTGGTATAATACAGTTATAATGGGATATCTTTCAAGGGGCTGGCTAACACCCTGTATCCCATATTTGGGCCTTCATATTTGGAGGAGGTGGGGCCCCGGGAATGCCCAGTCGACCCTCAAAAGGAATTGGGTTTACACGACCGTTAACAGGCTTAGCCAGCCTGGCGAAAATTGGAAATTTCGTATAATACAGTTATAATGGGATATCTTTCAAGGGGCTGGCTAACACCCTGTATCCCATATTTGGGCCTTCATATTTGGAGGAGGTGGGGCCCCGGGAATGCCCAGTCGACCCTCAAAAGGAATTGGGTTTACACGACCGTTAACAGGCTTAGCCAGCCTGGCGAAAATTGGAAATTTGGTATAATACAGTTATAATGGGGTATCTTTCAAGGGGCTGGCTAACACCCTGTATCCCATATTTGGGCCTTCATATTTGGAGGAGGTGGGGCCCCGGGAATGCCCAGTCGACCCTCAAAAGGAATTGGGTTTACACGACCGTTAACAGGCTTAGCCAGCCTGGCGAAAATTGGAAATTTCGTATAATACAGTTATAATGGGATATCTTTCAAGGGGCTGGCTAACACCCTGTATCCCATATTTGGGCCTTCATATTTGGAGGAGGTGGGGCCCCGGGAATGCCCAGTCGACCCTCAAAAGGAATTGGGTTTACACGACCGTTAACAGGCTTAGCCAGCCTGGCGAAAATTGGAAATTTGGTATAATACAGTTATAATGGGATATCTTTCAAGGGGCTGGCTAACACCCTGTATCCCATATTTGGGCCTTCATATTTGGAGGAGGTGGGGCCCCGGGAATGCCCAGTCGACCCTCAAAAGGAATTGGGTTTACACGACCGTTAACAGGCTTAGCCAGCCTGGCGAAAATTGGAAATTTGGTATAATACAGTTATAATGGGATATCTTTCAAGGGGCTGGCTAACACCCTGTATCCCATATTTGGGCCTTCATATTTGGAGGAGGTGGGGCCCCGGGAATGCCCAGTCGACCCTCAAAAGGAATTGGGTTTACACGACCGTTAACAGGCTTAGCCAGCCTGGCGAAAATTGGAAATTTCGTATAATACAGTTATAATGGGATATCTTTCAAGGGGCTGGCTAACACCCTGTATCCCATATTTGGGCCTTCATATTTGGAGGAGGTGGGGCCCCGGGAATGCCCAGTCGACCCTCAAAAGGAATTGGGTTTACACGACCGTTAACAGGCTTAGCCAGCCTGGCGAAAATTGGAAATTTCGTATAATACAGTTATAATGGGATATCTTTCAAGGGGCTGGCTAACACCCTGTATCCCATATTTGGGCCTTCATATTTGGAGGAGGTGGGGCCCCGGGAATGCCCAGTCGACCCTCAAAAGGAATTGGGTTTACACGACCGTTAACAGGCTTAGCCAGCCTGGCGAAAATTGGAAATTTCGTATAATACAGTTATAATGGGATATCTTTCAAGGGGCTGGCTAACACCCTGTATCCCATATTTGGGCCTTCATATTTGGAGGAGGTGGGGCCCCGGGAATGCCCAGTCGACCCTCAAAAGGAATTGGGTTTACACGACCGTTAACAGGCTTAGCCAGCCTGGCGAAAATTGGAAATTTCGTATAATACAGTTATAATGGGGTATCTTTCAAGGGGCTGGCTAACACCCTGTATCCCATATTTGGGCCTTCATATTTGGAGGAGGTGGGGCCCCGGGAATGCCCAGTCGACCCTCAAAAGGAATTGGGTTTACACGACCGTTAACAGGCTTAGCCAGCCTGGCGAAAATTGGAAATTTCGTATAATACAGTTATAATGGGATATCTTTCAAGGGGCTGGCTAACACCCTGTATCCCATATTTGGGCCTTCATATTTGGAGGAGGTGGGGCCCCGGGAATGCCCAGTCGACCCTCAAAAGGAATTGGGTTTACACGACCGTTAACAGGCTTAGCCAGCCTGGCGAAAATTGGAAATTTCGTATAATACAGTTATAATGGGATATCTTTCAAGGGGCTGGCTAACACCCTGTATCCCATATTTGGGCCTTCATATTTGGAGGAGGTGGGGCCCCGGGAATGCCCAGTCGACCCTCAAAAGGAATTGGGTTTACACGACCGTTAACAGGCTTAGCCAGCCTGGCGAAAATTGGAAATTTGGTATAATACAGTTATAATGGGATATCTTTCAAGGGGCTGGCTAACACCCTGTATCCCATATTTGGGCCTTCATATTTGGAGGAGGTGGGGCCCCGGGAATGCCCAGTCGACCCTCAAAAGGAATTGGGTTTACACGACCGTTAACAGGCTTAGCCAGCCTGGCGAAAATTGGAAATTTGGTATAATACAGTTATAATGGGATATCTTTCAAGGGGCTGGCTAACACCCTGTATCCCATATTTGGGCCTTCATATTTGGAGGAGGTGGGGCCCCGGGAATGCCCAGTCGACCCTCAAAAGGAATTGGGTTTACACGACCGTTAACAGGCTTAGCCAGCCTGGCGAAAATTGGAAATTTCGTATAATACAGTTATAATGGGATATCTTTCAAGGGGCTGGCTAACACCCTGTATCCCATATTTGGGCCTTCATATTTGGAGGAGGTGGGGCCCCGGGAATGCCCAGTCGACCCTCAAAAGGAATTGGGTTTACACGACCGTTAACAGGCTTAGCCAGCCTGGCGAAAATTGGAAATTTCGTATAATACAGTTATAATGGGATATCTTTCAAGGGGCTGGCTAACACCCTGTATCCCATATTTGGGCCTTCATATTTGGAGGAGGTGGGGCCCCGGGAATGCCCAGTCGACCCTCAAAAGGAATTGGGTTTACACGACCGTTAACAGGCTTAGCCAGCCTGGCGAAAATTGGAAATTTCGTATAATACAGTTATAATGGGATATCTTTCAAGGGGCTGGCTAACACCCTGTATCCCATATTTGGGCCTTCATATTTGGAGGAGGTGGGGCCCCGGGAATGCCCAGTCGACCCTCAAAAGGAATTGGGTTTACACGACCGTTAACAGGCTTAGCCAGCCTGGCGAAAATTGGAAATTTGGTATAATACAGTTATAATGGGATATCTTTCAAGGGGCTGGCTAACACCCTGTATCCCATATTTGGGCCTTCATATTTGGAGGAGGTGGGGCCCCGGGAATGCCCAGTCGACCCTCAAAAGGAATTGGGTTTACACGACCGTTAACAGGCTTAGCCAGCCTGGCGAAAATTGGAAATTTCGTATAATACAGTTATAATGGGATATCTTTCAAGGGGCTGGCTAACACCCTGTATCCCATATTTGGGCCTTCATATTTGGAGGAGGTGGGGCCCCGGGAATGCCCAGTCGACCCTCAAAAGGAATTGGGTTTACACGACCGTTAACAGGCTTAGCCAGCCTGGCGAAAATTGGAAATTTCGTATAATACAGTTATAATGGGATATCTTTCAAGGGGCTGGCTAACACCCTGTATCCCATATTTGGGCCTTCATATTTGGAGGAGGTGGGGCCCCGGGAATGCCCAGTCGACCCTCAAAAGGAATTGGGTTTACACGACCGTTAACAGGCTTAGCCAGCCTGGCGAAAATTGGAAATTTCGTATAATACAGTTATAATGGGATATCTTTCAAGGGGCTGGCTAACACCCTGTATCCCATATTTGGGCCTTCATATTTGGAGGAGGTGGGGCCCCGGGAATGCCCAGTCGACCCTCAAAAGGAATTGGGTTTACACGACCGTTAACAGGCTTAGCCAGCCTGGCGAAAATTGGAAATTTGGTATAATACAGTTATAATGGGATATCTTTCAAGGGGCTGGCTAACACCCTGTATCCCATATTTGGGCCTTCATATTTGGAGGAGGTGGGGCCCCGGGAATGCCCAGTCGACCCTCAAAAGGAATTGGGTTTACACGACCGTTAACAGGCTTAGCCAGCCTGGCGAAAATTGGAAATTTCGTATAATACAGTTATAATGGGATATCTTTCAAGGGGCTGGCTAACACCCTGTATCCCATATTTGGGCCTTCATATTTGGAGGAGGTGGGGCCCCGGGAATGCCCAGTCGACCCTCAAAAGGAATTGGGTTTACACGACCGTTAACAGGCTTAGCCAGCCTGGCGAAAATTGGAAATTTCGTATAATACAGTTATAATGGGATATCTTTCAAGGGGCTGGCTAACACCCTGTATCCCATATTTGGGCCTTCATATTTGGAGGAGGTGGGGCCCCGGGAATGCCCAGTCGACCCTCAAAAGGAATTGGGTTTACACGACCGTTAACAGGCTTAGCCAGCCTGGCGAAAATTGGAAATTTCGTATAATACAGTTATAATGGGATATCTTTCAAGGGGCTGGCTAACACCCTGTATCCCATATTTGGGCCTTCATATTTGGAGGAGGTGGGGCCCCGGGAATGCCCAGTCGACCCTCAAAAGGAATTGGGTTTACACGACCGTTAACAGGCTTAGCCAGCCTGGCGAAAATTGGAAATTTCGTATAATACAGTTATAATGGGATATCTTTCAAGGGGCTGGCTAACACCCTGTATCCCATATTTGGGCCTTCATATTTGGAGGAGGTGGGGCCCCGGGAATGCCCAGTCGACCCTCAAAAGGAATTGGGTTTACACGACCGTTAACAGGCTTAGCCAGCCTGGCGAAAATTGGAAATTTCGTATAATACAGTTATAATGGGATATCTTTCAAGGGGCTGGCTAACACCCTGTATCCCATATTTGGGCCTTCATATTTGGAGGAGGTGGGGCCCCGGGAATGCCCAGTCGACCCTCAAAAGGAATTGGGTTTACACGACCGTTAACAGGCTTAGCCAGCCTGGCGAAAATTGGAAATTTGGTATAATACAGTTATAATGGGATATCTTTCAAGGGGCTGGCTAACACCCTGTATCCCATATTTGGGCCTTCATATTTGGAGGAGGTGGGGCCCCGGGAATGCCCAGTCGACCCTCAAAAGGAATTGGGTTTACACGACCGTTAACAGGCTTAGCCAGCCTGGCGAAAATTGGAAATTTCGTATAATACAGTTATAATGGGATATCTTTCAAGGGGCTGGCTAACACCCTGTATCCCATATTTGGGCCTTCATATTTGGAGGAGGTGGGGCCCCGGGAATGCCCAGTCGACCCTCAAAAGGAATTGGGTTTACACGACCGTTAACAGGCTTAGCCAGCCTGGCGAAAATTGGAAATTTCGTATAATACAGTTATAATGGGATATCTTTCAAGGGGCTGGCTAACACCCTGTATCCCATATTTGGGCCTTCATATTTGGAGGAGGTGGGGCCCCGGGAATGCCCAGTCGACCCTCAAAAGGAATTGGGTTTACACGACCGTTAACAGGCTTAGCCAGCCTGGCGAAAATTGGAAATTTCGTATAATACAGTTATAATGGGATATCTTTCAAGGGGCTGGCTAACACCCTGTATCCCATATTTGGGCCTTCATATTTGGAGGAGGTGGGGCCCCGGGAATGCCCAGTCGACCCTCAAAAGGAATTGGGTTTACACGACCGTTAACAGGCTTAGCCAGCCTGGCGAAAATTGGAAATTTCGTATAATACAGTTATAATGGGATATCTTTCAAGGGGCTGGCTAACACCCTGTATCCCATATTTGGGCCTTCATATTTGGAGGAGGTGGGGCCCCGGGAATGCCCAGTCGACCCTCAAAAGGAATTGGGTTTACACGACCGTTAACAGGCTTAGCCAGCCTGGCGAAAATTGGAAATTTCGTATAATACAGTTATAATGGGATATCTTTCAAGGGGCTGGCTAACACCCTGTATCCCATATTTGGGCCTTCATATTTGGAGGAGGTGGGGCCCCGGGAATGCCCAGTCGACCCTCAAAAGGAATTGGGTTTACACGACCGTTAACAGGCTTAGCCAGCCTGGCGAAAATTGGAAATTTGGTATAATACAGTTATAATGGGATATCTTTCAAGGGGCTGG
This sequence comes from Magallana ariakensis, assembly GCA_020458035.1. Lineage (NCBI taxonomy): Eukaryota > Metazoa > Mollusca > Bivalvia > Ostreida > Ostreidae > Magallana > Magallana ariakensis. The sequence goes on from CM035813.1 coordinate 52,233,373, forward strand.
CTAACACCCTGTATCCCATATTTGGGCCTTCATATTTGGAGGAGGTGGGGCCCCGGGAATGCCCAGTCGACCCTCAAAAGGAATTGGGTTTACACGACCGTTAACAGGCTTAGCCAGCCTGGCGAAAATTGGAAATTTCGTATAATACAGTTATAATGGGATATCTTTCAAGGGGCTGGCTAACACCCTGTATCCCATATTTGGGCCTTCATATTTGGAGGAGGTGGGGCCCCGGGAATGCCCAGTCGACCCTCAAAAGGAATTGGGTTTACACGACCGTTAACAGGCTTAGCCAGCCTGGCGAAAATTGGAAATTTCGTATAATACAGTTATAATGGGATATCTTTCAAGGGGCTGGCTAACACCCTGTATCCCATATTTGGGCCTTCATATTTGGAGGAGGTGGGGCCCCGGGAATGCCCAGTCGACCCTCAAAAGGAATTGGGTTTACACGACCGTTAACAGGCTTAGCCAGCCTGGCGAAAATTGGAAATTTCGTATAATACAGTTATAATGGGATATCTTTCAAGGGGCTGGCTAACACCCTGTATCCCATATTTGGGCCTTCATATTTGGAGGAGGTGGGGCCCCGGGAATGCCCAGTCGACCCTCAAAAGGAATTGGGTTTACACGACCGTTAACAGGCTTAGCCAGCCTGGCGAAAATTGGAAATTTCGTATAATACAGTTATAATGGGATATCTTTCAAGGGGCTGGCTAACACCCTGTATCCCATATTTGGGCCTTCATATTTGGAGGAGGTGGGGCCCCGGGAATGCCCAGTCGACCCTCAAAAGGAATTGGGTTTACACGACCGTTAACAGGCTTAGCCAGCCTGGCGAAAATTGGAAATTTCGTATAATACAGTTATAATGGGATATCTTTCAAGGGGCTGGCTAACACCCTGTATCCCATATTTGGGCCTTCATATTTGGAGGAGGTGGGGCCCCGGGAATGCCCAGTCGACCCTCAAAAGGAATTGGGTTTACACGACCGTTAACAGGCTTAGCCAGCCTGGCGAAAATTGGAAATTTCGTATAATACAGTTATAATGGGATATCTTTCAAGGGGCTGGCTAACACCCTGTATCCCATATTTGGGCCTTCATATTTGGAGGAGGTGGGGCCCCGGGAATGCCCAGTCGACCCTCAAAAGGAATTGGGTTTACACGACCGTTAACAGGCTTAGCCAGCCTGGCGAAAATTGGAAATTTCGTATAATACAGTTATAATGGGATATCTTTCAAGGGGCTGGCTAACACCCTGTATCCCATATTTGGGCCTTCATATTTGGAGGAGGTGGGGCCCCGGGAATGCCCAGTCGACCCTCAAAAGGAATTGGGTTTACACGACCGTTAACAGGCTTAGCCAGCCTGGCGAAAATTGGAAATTTCGTATAATACAGTTATAATGGGATATCTTTCAAGGGGCTGGCTAACACCCTGTATCCCATATTTGGGCCTTCATATTTGGAGGAGGTGGGGCCCCGGGAATGCCCAGTCGACCCTCAAAAGGAATTGGGTTTACACGACCGTTAACAGGCTTAGCCAGCCTGGCGAAAATTGGAAATTTCGTATAATACAGTTATAATGGGATATCTTTCAAGGGGCTGGCTAACACCCTGTATCCCATATTTGGGCCTTCATATTTGGAGGAGGTGGGGCCCCGGGAATGCCCAGTCGACCCTCAAAAGGAATTGGGTTTACACGACCGTTAACAGGCTTAGCCAGCCTGGCGAAAATTGGAAATTTCGTATAATACAGTTATAATGGGATATCTTTCAAGGGGCTGGCTAACACCCTGTATCCCATATTTGGGCCTTCATATTTGGAGGAGGTGGGGCCCCGGGAATGCCCAGTCGACCCTCAAAAGGAATTGGGTTTACACGACCGTTAACAGGCTTAGCCAGCCTGGCGAAAATTGGAAATTTCGTATAATACAGTTATAATGGGATATCTTTCAAGGGGCTGGCTAACACCCTGTATCCCATATTTGGGCCTTCATATTTGGAGGAGGTGGGGCCCCGGGAATGCCCAGTCGACCCTCAAAAGGAATTGGGTTTACACGACCGTTAACAGGCTTAGCCAGCCTGGCGAAAATTGGAAATTTCGTATAATACAGTTATAATGGGATATCTTTCAAGGGGCTGGCTAACACCCTGTATCCCATATTTGGGCCTTCATATTTGGAGGAGGTGGGGCCCCGGGAATGCCCAGTCGACCCTCAAAAGGAATTGGGTTTACACGACCGTTAACAGGCTTAGCCAGCCTGGCGAAAATTGGAAATTTCGTATAATACAGTTATAATGGGATATCTTTCAAGGGGCTGGCTAACACCCTGTATCCCATATTTGGGCCTTCATATTTGGAGGAGGTGGGGCCCCGGGAATGCCCAGTCGACCCTCAAAAGGAATTGGGTTTACACGACCGTTAACAGGCTTAGCCAGCCTGGCGAAAATTGGAAATTTCGTATAATACAGTTATAATGGGATATCTTTCAAGGGGCTGGCTAACACCCTGTATCCCATATTTGGGCCTTCATATTTGGAGGAGGTGGGGCCCCGGGAATGCCCAGTCGACCCTCAAAAGGAATTGGGTTTACACGACCGTTAACAGGCTTAGCCAGCCTGGCGAAAATTGGAAATTTCGTATAATACAGTTATAATGGGATATCTTTCAAGGGGCTGGCTAACACCCTGTATCCCATATTTGGGCCTTCATATTTGGAGGAGGTGGGGCCCCGGGAATGCCCAGTCGACCCTCAAAAGGAATTGGGTTTACACGACCGTTAACAGGCTTAGCCAGCCTGGCGAAAATTGGAAATTTCGTATAATACAGTTATAATGGGATATCTTTCAAGGGGCTGGCTAACACCCTGTATCCCATATTTGGGCCTTCATATTTGGAGGAGGTGGGGCCCCGGGAATGCCCAGTCGACCCTCAAAAGGAATTGGGTTTACACGACCGTTAACAGGCTTAGCCAGCCTGGCGAAAATTGGAAATTTCGTATAATACAGTTATAATGGGATATCTTTCAAGGGGCTGGCTAACACCCTGTATCCCATATTTGGGCCTTCATATTTGGAGGAGGTGGGGCCCCGGGAATGCCCAGTCGACCCTCAAAAGGAATTGGGTTTACACGACCGTTAACAGGCTTAGCCAGCCTGGCGAAAATTGGAAATTTCGTATAATACAGTTATAATGGGATATCTTTCAAGGGGCTGGCTAACACCCTGTATCCCATATTTGGGCCTTCATATTTGGAGGAGGTGGGGCCCCGGGAATGCCCAGTCGACCCTCAAAAGGAATTGGGTTTACACGACCGTTAACAGGCTTAGCCAGCCTGGCGAAAATTGGAAATTTCGTATAATACAGTTATAATGGGATATCTTTCAAGGGGCTGGCTAACACCCTGTATCCCATATTTGGGCCTTCATATTTGGAGGAGGTGGGGCCCCGGGAATGCCCAGTCGACCCTCAAAAGGAATTGGGTTTACACGACCGTTAACAGGCTTAGCCAGCCTGGCGAAAATTGGAAATTTCGTATAATACAGTTATAATGGGATATCTTTCAAGGGGCTGGCTAACACCCTGTATCCCATATTTGGGCCTTCATATTTGGAGGAGGTGGGGCCCCGGGAATGCCCAGTCGACCCTCAAAAGGAATTGGGTTTACACGACCGTTAACAGGCTTAGCCAGCCTGGCGAAAATTGGAAATTTCGTATAATACAGTTATAATGGGATATCTTTCAAGGGGCTGGCTAACACCCTGTATCCCATATTTGGGCCTTCATATTTGGAGGAGGTGGGGCCCCGGGAATGCCCAGTCGACCCTCAAAAGGAATTGGGTTTACACGACCGTTAACAGGCTTAGCCAGCCTGGCGAAAATTGGAAATTTGGTATAATACAGTTATAATGGGATATCTTTCAAGGGGCTGGCTAACACCCTGTATCCCATATTTGGGCCTTCATATTTGGAGGAGGTGGGGCCCCGGGAATGCCCAGTCGACCCTCAAAAGGAATTGGGTTTACACGACCGTTAACAGGCTTAGCCAGCCTGGCGAAAATTGGAAATTTCGTATAATACAGTTATAATGGGATATCTTTCAAGGGGCTGGCTAACACCCTGTATCCCATATTTGGGCCTTCATATTTGGAGGAGGTGGGGCCCCGGGAATGCCCAGTCGACCCTCAAAAGTAATTGGGTTTACACGACCGTTAACAGGCTTAGCCAGCCTGGCGAAAATTGGAAATTTCGTATAATACAGTTATAATGGGATATCTTTCAAGGGGCTGGCTAACACCCTGTATCCCATATTTGGGCCTTCATATTTGGAGGAGGTGGGGCCCCGGGAATGCCCAGTCGACCCTCAAAAGGAATTGGGTTTACACGACCGTTAACAGGCTTAGCCAGCCTGGCGAAAATTGGAAATTTCGTATAATACAGTTATAATGGGATATCTTTCAAGGGGCTGGCTAACACCCTGTATCCCATATTTGGGCCTTCATATTTGGAGGAGGTGGGGCCCCGGGAATGCCCAGTCGACCCTCAAAAGGAATTGGGTTTACACGACCGTTAACAGGCTTAGCCAGCCTGGCGAAAATTGGAAATTTCGTATAATACAGTTATAATGGGATATCTTTCAAGGGGCTGGCTAACACCCTGTATCCCATATTTGGGCCTTCATATTTGGAGGAGGTGGGGCCCCGGGAATGCCCAGTCGACCCTCAAAAGGAATTGGGTTTACACGACCGTTAACAGGCTTAGCCAGCCTGGCGAAAATTGGAAATTTCGTATAATACAGTTATAATGGGATATCTTTCAAGGGGCTGGCTAACACCCTGTATCCCATATTTGGGCCTTCATATTTGGAGGAGGTGGGGCCCCGGGAATGCCCAGTCGACCCTCAAAAGGAATTGGGTTTACACGACCGTTAACAGGCTTAGCCAGCCTGGCGAAAATTGGAAATTTCGTATAATACAGTTATAATGGGATATCTTTCAAGGGGCTGGCTAACACCCTGTATCCCATATTTGGGCCTTCATATTTGGAGGAGGTGGGGCCCCGGGAATGCCCAGTCGACCCTCAAAAGGAATTGGGTTTATACGACCGTTAACAGGCTTAGCCAGCCTGGCGAAAATTGGAAATTTCGTATAATACAGTTATAATGGGATATCTTTCAAGGGGCTGGCTAACACCCTGTATCCCATATTTGGGCCTTCATATTTGGAGGAGGTGGGGCCCCGGGAATGCCCAGTCGACCCTCAAAAGGAATTGGGTTTACACGACCGTTAACAGGCTTAGCCAGCCTGGCGAAAATTGGAAATTTCGTATAATACAGTTATAATGGGATATCTTTCAAGGGGCTGGCTAACACCCTGTATCCCATATTTGGGCCTTCATATTTGGAGGAGGTGGGGCCCCGGGAATGCCCAGTCGACCCTCAAAAGGAATTGGGTTTACACGACCGTTAACAGGCTTAGCCAGCCTGGCGAAAATTGGAAATTTCGTATAATACAGTTATAATGGGATATCTTTCAAGGGGCTGGCTAACACCCTGTATCCCATATTTGGGCCTTCATATTTGGAGGAGGTGGGGCCCCGGAATGCCCAGTCGACCCTCAAAAGGAATTGGGTTTACACGACCGTTAACAGGCTTAGCCAGCCTGGCGAAAATTGGAAATTTCGTATAATACAGTTATAATGGGATATCTTTCAAGGGGCTGGCTAACACCCTGTATCCCATATTTGGGCCTTCATATTTGGAGGAGGTGGGGCCCCGGGAATGCCCAGTCGACCCTCAAAAGGAATTGGGTTTACACGACCGTTAACAGGCTTAGCCAGCCTGGCGAAAATTGGAAATTTCGTATAATACAGTTATAATGGGATATCTTTCAAGGGGCTGGCTAACACCCTGTATCCCATATTTGGGCCTTCATATTTGGAGGAGGTGGGGCCCCGGGAATGCCCAGTCGACCCTCAAAAGGAATTGGGTTTTACACGACCGTTAACAGGCCTTAGCCAGCCTGGCGAAAATTGGAAATTTCGTATAATACAGTTATAATGGGATATCTTTCAAGGGGCTGGCTAACACCCTGTATCCCATATTTGGGCCTTCATATTTGGAGGAGGTGGGGCCCCGGGAATGCCCAGTCGACCCTCAAAAGGAATTGGGTTTACACGACCGTTAACAGGCTTAGCCAGCCTGGCGAAAATTGGAAATTTCGTATAATACAGTTATAATGGGATATCTTTCAAGGGGCTGGCTAACACCCTGTATCCCATATTTGGGCCTTCATATTTGGAGGAGGTGGGGCCCCGGGAATGCCCAGTCGACCCTCAAAAGGAATTGGGTTTACACGACCGTTAACAGGCTTAGCCAGCCTGGCGAAAATTGGAAATTTCGTATAATACAGTTATAATGGGATATCTTTCAAGGGGCTGGCTAACACCCTGTATCCCATATTTGGGCCTTCATATTTGGAGGAGGTGGGGCCCCGGGAATGCCCAGTCGACCCTCAAAAGGAATTGGGTTTACACGACCGTTAACAGGCTTAGCCAGCCTGGCGAAAATTGGAAATTTCGTATAATACAGTTATAATGGGATATCTTTCAAGGGGCTGGCTAACACCCTGTATCCCATATTTGGGCCTTCATATTTGGAGGAGGTGGGGCCCCGGGAATGCCCAGTCGACCCTCAAAAGGAATTGGGTTTACACGACCGTTAACAGGCTTAGCCAGCCTGGCGAAAATTGGAAATTTCGTATAATACAGTTATAATGGGATATCTTTCAAGGGCTGGCTAACACCCTGTATCCCATATTTGGGCCTTCATATTTGGAGGAGGTGGGGCCCCGGGAATGCCCAGTCGACCCTCAAAAGGAATTGGGTTTACACGACCGTTAACAGGCTTAGCCAGCCTGGCGAAAATTGGAAATTTCGTATAATACAGTTATAATGGGATATCTTTCAAGGGGCTGGCTAACACCCTGTATCCCATATTTGGGCCTTCATATTTGGAGGAGGTGGGGCCCCGGGAATGCCCAGTCGACCCTCAAAAGGAATTGGGTTTACACGACCGTTAACAGGCTTAGCCAGCCTGGCGAAAATTGGAAATTTCGTATAATACAGTTATAATGGGATATCTTTCAAGGGGCTGGCTAACACCCTGTATCCCATATTTGGGCCTTCATATTTGGAGGAGGTGGGGCCCCGGGAATGCCCAGTCGACCCTCAAAAGGAATTGGGTTTACACGACCGTTAACAGGCTTAGCCAGCCTGGCGAAAATTGGAAATTTCGTATAATACAGTTATAATGGGATATCTTTCAAGGGGCTGGCTAACACCCTGTATCCCATATTTGGGCCTTCATATTTGGAGGAGGTGGGGCCCCGGGAATGCCCAGTCGACCCTCAAAAGGAATTGGGTTTACACGACCGTTAACAGGCTTAGCCAGCCTGGCGAAAATTGGAAATTTCGTATAATACAGTTATAATGGGATATCTTTCAAGGGGCTGGCTAACACCCTGTATCCCATATTTGGGCCTTCATATTTGGAGGAGGTGGGGCCCCGGGAATGCCCAGTCGACCCTCAAAAGGAATTGGGTTTACACGACCGTTAACAGGCTTAGCCAGCCTGGCGAAAATTGGAAATTTCGTATAATACAGTTATAATGGGATATCTTTCAAGGGGCTGGCTAACACCCTGTATCCCATATTTGGGCCTTCATATTTGGAGGAGGTGGGGCCCCGGGAATGCCCAGTCGACCCTCAAAAGGAATTGGGTTTACACGACCGTTAACAGGCTTAGCCAGCCTGGCGAAAATTGGAAATTTCGTATAATACAGTTATAATGGGATATCTTTCAAGGGGCTGGCTAACACCCTGTATCCCATATTTGGGCCTTCATATTTGGAGGAGGTGGGGCCCCGGGAATGCCCAGTCGACCCTCAAAAGGAATTGGGTTTACACGACCGTTAACAGGCTTAGCCAGCCTGGCGAAAATTGGAAATTTCGTATAATACAGTTATAATGGGATATCTTTCAAGGGGCTGGCTAACACCCTGTATCCCATATTTGGGCCTTCATATTTGGAGGAGGTGGGGCCCCGGAATGCCCAGTCGACCCTCAAAAGGAATTGGGTTTACACGACCGTTAACAGGCTTAGCCAGCCTGGCGAAAATTGGAAATTTTCGTATAATACAGTTATAATGGGATATCTTTCAAGGGGCTGGCTAACACCCTGTATCCCATATTTGGGCCTTCATATTTGGAGGAGGTGGGGCCCCGGGAATGCCCAGTCGACCCTCAAAAGGAATTGGGTTTACACGACCGTTAACAGGCTTAGCCAGCCTGGCGAAATTGGAA